>CACVBS010000001.1:2201725-2240280 GCA_902728275.1 Cyclocybe aegerita
TTCTCCTCTCGTGCTCGTTTCCGCCGCTCTTCGATGCCCTCGAGCATCCTCTCTCGCACACGGTCGCGACCTTTTCTCCACTCTTCCTCCACCCGGTTGCGCTCTTCGTCGTACGCCACCTGGGCACATTCGAGGGCATACCGCTCTTCCGATTCGAGCTGGGCAAGGAGGGCCGAGCGTTCTAGTGAGAGTGGGTACAGCCGCAGGTTGAAGTAGGCGGACATTTCTGGTCGTGTGGATAGGATGTGGGCAGCGTTGTGTAGCGCGGATATGCTTTCTGTGAAGTTTCGGCCGCTGTGGGTGCAGGTGTCAGATGCGTAACAGGGTGCGGACGGAGAATGGAGGAAAAAAGAGGTAACGTACTCGTCCCTTCGATCACTCATCTCCTTGCTCAGCTTGGACGACTCTTTTCGCTTCTTCTCCTTCCGGTTCAGACTCTCGTCCATCGAGCCTGCAGCTATTTTCATCACAACACACGATCAGCACACAGCAATCGAGAGACAACAGAAGGAACTCACTATGTCTCGTACTGGGGCCAGCCACAGCCTGGTGGTGCGAATGCCCATGCTGTGAGTGATGACCATGACCATGACCATGCCCGGCATGTGCGTTCAGGCCGTGCCCAATCCCCGGTGCGTACATCTCCCCGTTCATGGGCAGGTCGCGGTCGCCTGGTGGGAAGGTGCTCAGCGGGTTGCCTCCGCCACCCAACCTGGCAGCCTTTCCACTGCCCGGGATGCCAGGCCCAATGGGACCCACCGAAGAAGGTCGCGCACCGGTGATGACGCCTTGCGTGTGTGTTGGTCCTGAGCCGTAGGGGACGGGGAAGATGCCTGGTTGAGGCGGCATTGTTCTTGCGGTACGTGGGTGAAAGGTCGGCTGGTGAGTGTGCTGGGTGGTCTTCTGTTCGTCTGGAGGCCCCTGGAAATTGTTTATGGCGCGATAGAGGGTGTTTAGGTCTTCCTCGTTGTTATCGAGGATGTTCTCGACGGTGAGAAAAGGTGGTCCGAACTGCCAGATGTCGAGAACCCCGAACGACAGGGTCGTGTCCTCCCGAAATAAGATACGTCACGTGGACGAACGCGCCGGATCGACAAGCGGAGATAGGGGCCAACATCATGAAGACCGACCGCGACGTATATGGCTGTAAAACCCCACTTTGGTTCCCTGTTCGGCCTATCATGATGACATCGATTGTGCCATGTTCACCAGAGTTCAACGTTTACCGCCTATTGAGGCTGACGCGGACGCCTTATAAACGGTCGCGGATATGTATATCGGCTTCTGGTCAGCCTCTCGTTCCAAATTCGAAGGGCCGAAGACAAACAATTGCAATCTCTCCTCGACTATAAGAAGCTCGCCCACCTTGAAAGGACCCACTATCGTCTCTTGGCCTTCATCCACCACCATCTCAGCGGCGGTCTACCTTCATCGTCAACCATGACTTGGTCCCTTATTATTCTTCAGTGTGGACTAGCAGTGTTGGGAGGTGTACCAGGTACATACGTGCTTGTCCTATGTCCGTGTCTGACTGACTCAAGGGGCAACAGCGTCGGCGATATACGACGCCACAGCAATATTAATGGCGGGTTCCTGAACAGTTCTATATGACCCCGACTTTCACATGCGATCTCGGTGGGCTAGTCGACACTTGTATTCGAACTCTTTTTTCATCGAGGCGTCGGGCATTGGGCGAGGTGTGTCTTTTGCCTCCATCTCGTTCTATCATGCCGTTCATGCCGGCCTATTCCAGGCCGCCGACACCTCTGTGTCAACTCCCCTGTTGCCGAAACATGCATTCTATGTTCTGGCGCAATGTGACAAGCCTGTTAACAGCTCTCTGCTAACTCGCCCTCGATGACGTTGGTGAACTACGCTAAAGGCGAGTTCTTCTTTCATATCCTCCCGTCTCCCCGTTCACGCCATACTTGTTTTAGCTCCCCAACACATTTCTACGATCCCGCCTTTCACCAACCCGATGATGGGGTCAGCTTTATTCCCAACTACCCCCCAACGCAGACGGGACCCAACATCCAACCTCTCCAGTCCACACGCACTATTCGCCGCACTATGTAGCCCTAGACCTGGCATCGTCTAGCCCTACGCGGTATGACCAGTTGCCAACTACCTCCTGTTATCGTTGGTAGGGAAGCGGCTGTGTCTGGACTGGGACGTAGGACCAGAGCACATGCCCCCCACACTAACCGCAGCCAGGCGGCGTGGAAGGGAGTCACTCAGTCCGAAATCTCAGTCTTGAGGTGGATCCTTGGGTGGTAGTACGTGGGATTGCATGCCATCGTCGCTTTCTATTAGTCGGAACCCACCCAAGGATGAAGTGTGACGCTGGTTTGGTTGGATCGCGGGTTTCTGTTCTGCGAGCGGTGGGCGTTATGAGGTGAGTCACCCACAGTCAGTGTGTGTCTCGCGCTTGAGACCTGATTTTAATATTGCATATTTAGAAATATCTAGCCTAGGCGGGCCATCACTTTGTATTTCGACCACTCCCTGCACTTCGTCGCACGCCTTGCTGATTTCTTCCATACAGTCATCCCATCACCTAGACTGGTCGTCGCGTTGGCATCATACCCCACGTATTTCCTTGGTCGTTCTTTGCGTTCGCGCAGACCGATACCCTCGCACGAGAGCCCATGTTTGGTATGCTCTCTTGCTCATGGAGATAAATGACGGGGCTAATACGCGCAGTGTGTCTACTCTAGGACGCGCATGTCGCGAGGCTATTCATCATTTATTTGAATAATTTCGTCTTCAGTCACCTCGCACCAATCTTTCCTCTTTGTAAGTCCAATCCTACGTCGCCCAACGGGTCTATTCTTACAGAAGCAGTCCTTTTTTACGGTAGTATTCTTGCGTGAAGACATCTTGTAGCGGTTTGAGTGTCTGCGCACGCATCACATACTAGTTGATTGACACTCCTCCACCCTTCCTTCGTTCTTCCAATGCACCACAAGAAATATAGTTTGCACTCGTCCTATCTTTTTTTTTTTTGGCCTACATAAACGTATAAATCACTCGCTGTCCAAGATTCTTCCTCGCGATCGTTCAGGTGTCAGGTACCGAAGATGTCCTAAGCAGCTATATTTATACCCTTACCACCGGAAACACCAACATAGGAGGTGCATTCTTGTGCTGAGCGTATGCGTTTAATCGCTTTTAGATCGACAGTTGGACGAACTAATCCCCGAATGCGGACCAGGCAAAAATGCCCGAAATTAGACTTGGCTTTCCAAAGTTCGCACCACTTTCTTGCTTATCAATACGACTTCGGACAATACCGTCCACGCAGCTCCAGCTGTCTCTCAAGATGTTCTGTCAGGTATCTGCAGTTTCGAATACAACGGCATTGGTTCTCTCCGCATCCGAGCATAGTCAAAGGAGGTGATCGCTATCTGCAAGCGCGAGTTGTCCAGCACTGGCCACGCTTTACGCGCTCAACGAATAGAGGCATCCAGCGCCGAGTCCCCTGACAGTGGTACGACCACGAAGACGATAATTAATGCGAAAGTGGCATCCTATATGTCAGTGCGAGAGGGCAGAAAGATGGCTGTCGACGATGATGATAGCGATAAGGATCCTGTTGAGTTCTAGCGATTCCTCTGTCAGTACGAAGACGCCCATTCCAAAGCGTCGCCAATGTTCCCGGCAGGCAACGTACCAGGCTATAGTACTGTCGCTATCTCGAGCGACGAGAAGAACACACCAAGGGTCAAAGCTAACCCACAGAGCAGCCGCGCCGTCTCCTTGCTTCGCAAGATACTCCAAGAAAACACACCAGTTCCAGAAGCCCGGCCCTGCGTATCCCAAAAAGTCGCAATGTATGTGCAGCTCCCTGCTACCGAGTCCGTTCCTAACACGAGCTCTCATAGATTCTCACTTGTGTGGTTCTCTTCTTTACCCCACATTCTCGCTATTACACCTGTTAGAGTATGTTGCTCGCCTCATGCTTGAGTCGAACCAATATTTCATAAGCAAAAATTACGCCCCGGTCCCACGGTGACTTCATTGTTATGTCTTCGAAAGTCCAACTTCTCTTGGTCTCACCATACTGAAGGCAAGTTGCAAAACGACGAGATTGATAAGCACTGATTTCATTCAATATTCTGGCTTGATAGACGGTTGACAAGAATTTGGTCACCCAATGGCGTCTTGAGAAGACGATGCATCTTGCTTAGGACTGCCCACCAGTCTGTAGATCTCGGCTGAAGAGCTGCCCTATCTGACAAAACTCTCAGACGTAAAAACCGATATGGAGCATCGAGAAACTGCAGTATCCAAACCTTGAAGCGCTTCCAAATTGAACAGCTGAACGCCGGGCGTAAACTCCCCTTTGTTATTCCTTCTTGCCTTCGAATGGCCGCGGCTCAGTTCTACTGAGTACGTCCTCTATCTTTGTGGGGTATTGTAGTGTATTGTTAATACTCGGCCTTGTTTCTATGTTTAACCAGCCTTGGCATGATGACAATCCGATTGTGCCACCTTCGACGTATCGCCGGCCTCGTATTATGGCTGGGTTCGCTAAAGAGAAGACAGCGAAGAAGAACCGGCTGTCATGAATTCTCTTTCTTCGCATGGTCCAACACATCTAGGGAGTAGATGTGGGACCGATAGCCGCGGTTTTACGTGGGCCATTAAGTCTCAGCATTCAAACGGGTTGAAATATTAAAGGAGACGCAGTATCGCCCTCTATACTCACCCCGAACATGAATTCCCTCATCCTACAAGCTATCGGAATTGGAGCACTCGCGACTTGCTTGTGGATTTTCCGCCGCCGCCTCCGAGCGACAGCTTTCGACAATTTACCAGGGCCTCCAGCCAAATCCTGGCTCTTTGGTAAGTGATCACCCCTCATCATCTAGCATTGTTGGTACGCTCAACTGATTTACCGCTGTGATTCACGTCTAGGCTCATGGGAACAGTTGTTCAGTCGGAACGCCTGGGATTTCCATCGCCAAATATCGGAAACTTGTGAGTGTTCTACTCTTCGGACGTTGTCACTGAACGACCTAATGCATGGCTGGTAGATGGAGAGACCATACGTATTAAGGGTCTATTTGGTGTAAATTAAACATCTCCTCATTCACAACCCGTCTACCAGACTAAGAGTCTTCGCCATTAGGCCGACAACCTTTACGTCTACGATCCAAAGGCCGTGCACCATATTCTCGTCAAAGTATGTCACTATTTCACGTCCATTAATTCGGAATGAAATCACGTCTTCTCACCAAGACTTTCTCTTGCCGACTAGGACCAAGACATCTACGAAGAAACAGCAGGCTTCGTCGAGTGAGCTATATTTCCCTCATTTTGCATCAATCATACCGATGCGCGCGCCAATTAGAACCACTCGGTTAACCTTTGGGGATAGCTTTTTCACTGCTCTCGGTAAGCGCACAAATACTCGAGCATTTCCGAAAAACGCGAACAGTGCATTCATCGACTATTTAGGGGACCGCCATCGCCTGCATAGGAAGATGCTCAGCCCGGTCTTTTCAATTGCGCATATGCGGGAGATGGGTAAATTTTAAGTTCGCAATTGTTTCCCTCTTTCCTAATCCACTTGCTTTCCGCAGTTCCCCTCTTTTACGAAATTTCCCACAAGGTATAATGAGACCATGCTTGACGTCTCTAAAATGCTCATACAATTCATAGCTCGAAAATACCCTCGTTAAGATGACGACAAATGGTTCAAAGGAGGTGGGTAAGCTCTCATCTAAGCATGACGGTTGGTCTGACCGGATGATAGGTCGATATCTTAGAATGGAACACCCGACTGGCGCTCGAACTCATCGGCCAAAGCGGTCTTGGATACGCGTTCGATACGTTAGAGGAAGGGTCGACCCCACATCCATACGGCATCGCCTCAAAGCAGGTCATGTACGTCCTACCATAATCTCCATATTTCCGTGTCTCTAACGTAACCGTGGTTAGGCCGCTATCGGGCGGGTTCCATGCAAACACTGCGAAAGAGATTATAGCGCCCGTTGTTTCTCGTATTGCTGGCCCAAGGTCGGTCGGTTCTTGGCAAATTGGATTCCCTGGAAGGAGCTCCGTGGATTTCGCGATGTTATCGACTTGATGAATAACACGGCAGCTGAGATCCTTGAGGAGAAGAAGAAGGCTATTCTCGCGGGTGACGAGGCAATGAAGGCGCAGGTCGGTCATGGAAAGGATATCATGAGCATCTTATGTGCGCGTTTTCCTTCTTGAGTAGATTCATTGTCATTGACAACCCAATAGTGAAGTCTAATATGACTGCCTCGCTCGAGGACAAGTTGACTGACGAGGAGCTCCATGGTCAAGTGTCGTGAGTTTTTGTATTATCTCAGTCTGCCTTCCCCTGATTAGAACCCTTCAGCTCCATGACTTTTGCGGCCACCGACACGACCTCGTCAGCGTTGTCACGTATCTTATATCTCCTTGCCCAAAACAAGGATTGTCAAGCCCGGGTCCGACAAGAAATAAGGCAGGCCAAAGAAGACAACGGGGGCCATGACATCGACTATGACACCTTGGCCTCTCTTCCTTATCTGGACGCCATTTGCCGAGAAACACTGCGTTTGTAATCACAAAGGCTTTCTAAACGTGATTGAGCATTTTCTGACATACTCTACGATAAGGTATCCGCCCGTCCCGTATCTGCTACGAATGTAAGTGCCCACCACGATAGGTGTTTCACGGACAAAGCTAATGGTGGTTGTCAGCGCTCGGGCGGACATGGTCTTACCATTAGCAACTCCTGTCAAAGGAATCGACGGCAGCGACATACACGAAATACTAGTCCCCAATGGTACCAAAATATTCGTCTCCATAATCTCTTCGAACACAAACCCTAAATATTGGGGACCGGACTCCTACGAGTGGAAACCTGAAAGGTGGTTGGAGCAACTCCCAGATACCGTGACCAATGCACGTCTCCCTGGAGTGTATTCCCACTTGTAAGATCCAGTCCAGGTGTCCAGGTTGCTGTTATGGCCTACCTGACGCAACCTTTCTAGGCTCACATTCTTCGCCGGCGGGAGGTCTTGCATGTAAGCCTGGGCATCTCTTCGATTTTCTTATGTGCTAAGTGTATCTATGCTTAGTGGATTCAAGTTCTCGCAACTCGAAATGAGTAAGTTGAGCCTCTCCCTGACACACATCGACGGCTTATTCACGAATTTACAGAGGTTGCGCTGGCACTCTTGATCGACCAGCTCGATTTCACCCCTTCCAAAGAACGCACCGTCTGGCAAATGACGCTTGTCTCCCTTCCTCATCCGGATTACGAAAGTGTTCAGCCGAGGCTTCCTCTCGTAATCAGCAGAGCAGTGTGAGATGAGAGGGTTATTCTCCCAAAGTCCATGCCTAAGGAGGGGACGTGTGGATAACGAGGACATGGTAGCATTCGCAGAATATGTCTGTCGTCTGATGTATTTCCCAACTCAAATTTACCACAATGCGTTCATAACGGTTTTCACGAACTTTTGACGCCGGCTACCACGAAGCCTGCCATTGTGGTGCAGTCCCTTTCTCAAGGGCCCTCTTCACAATTAGCAAAAGCTACACTTTATCACTTCTATTGTTCGTGAGTCATCTGACAATGGGCTTCCTTGTCCTTCGAAGGCGAGAAGCTCGGTGAATCAGGTAGCAACGATAGAATTACATCAGTGCAGTTATTTGAATGATTTGGCCCAGAGGCTCACTTACTAGTGTGCTAAGTCTTAGTCTATAGTGGATCCAAAGTGGCGCATGACCATTTGGGGTCTGGGTTAGACAGGGCCGATCGATTACGTGGGCGACGCGTCATCGTCATCACGGGAAACAACGTGTGCAATCCGCATTCGAACGCGACTCCGTCAAATCTCCACACTATCGACCTATTCGGCCTGAACCCACTGGTGAAGCCCAAACGTAGCGGGCGGCCAGCGGCATCGAGATCTCACAATTGACAGCGAATCTAATTGTCCATTTCTGGAGAAGAGGAGGCGGTCGATGTCTGCAAGCGCGATTTGGCCGACACTGGCCGAGGTTGACGCGCTCAACGAGTAGAGGCGTCCAACACCGAGTCGATTATGAAGGCGGTGATTAATCCAAAAGTGCCATGATCGCGAGGAGCTTGTCGAGAGCACGAATATTCAAGATACTAGTCACCAAGATGGCTGTCGACGATGAGGATAGCGACGACGATCCTGCTGGGTTCCGACAATTCCTGACTACGAAGACAAAGTGCTGCGGAACCTCTAGGTTCTAGGCTGGCTACTGTGGAGGTCTCGAGCAACGAGCAGAACATCCTGAAGGCCAAAGTTCCTGCACTTGCTGTTGATGACGTGTCTCATCCGCCCCCCCACTCCCCCCCTGCACGCTTGTACGCGTCCAAATGGCTCGCAGAGTTCCTTTGCGCAGTGCGACTTCCGTCGTCTTTGTCCCCGGACCAATCTTCCAGTTCTGACGGTGATTCTTTTAGGTTCAAGCAGATACAACTCGAGTGGGAACGACAACCAGGAGCAAACTCTCTCGGCTCTTGGAAGGTCAGCGATCTGCTGGGGTGGAAAGAAAGCCGCCGTTGGCTCTTGGGCGATTAGAGCTTGCAGTCGCAGAAGGAGAAGCCACGCAACGGAAACGCTGGAATCACGACGGACCACGAGACCTTATTCATCCTTTGTCGGATGGTTTTCTCTGGGTCGCGAAAGCTTCTTACTGCTTAAGTAAGTGAAATAAATAAAACATTGTTCACTTTCATGCTCACTAATTTCAGCACTCGCGAACATATTTATGAAAGGATCTGCGTGAGAGCGACTTGATTCCTGTAGGCGATCAGGATCAGCGGAACTCCATTGGCATTTCAATTTTATTGGTCTTGCCTTATGGCCAAAGACTTGGCGAGCACCCTGAATGCATCGAAGTACTCTCGAGCTTCTTTGCAATAAGCGGGAACTGCCACGGCTTGACTTCATTTTTGGGCGTGCTCGAACATGCCTGAGCTCTGTTGTTCTCACAGCAGGAGCTGCTCGACCACTCTTCCTTTTCAATAAGCCCAGGTCACCCTTGGATAATCCAAAAAATCAAAATGTATGGAGTAAGTATACATCATTGTTCTTGCTACTGTGACCGCGTCTAATACGAGTCCGCTTAGATTCCTATTCATCTCCTTTTCAATACTCCGCTGAATGAGCCCTTCATAAGCAGAAATTACGCCCGGATCGCACGGTAGTTTCATGACGCTATGTCAATTTTCCATAGTATCGCGCAAGTACCACTGGGTAAGGACCGTTGTCAAACTATGAGATTGATAATCACTAACTTCAGTCAAGTCCACTGACTGATGGACGTGTCATGCAGTGGTGCCTTGAGAAGGTTGTTTAGTAGCTTCTTTCACTGAGCCGACTCGGACCTTAGGCTTCAATACCCCAAACCTTTGAATCAGATCCGGCCCTCTCCAGTTCAAACTCAAAACCCTACATCAAGTGACTCAACAGCTTAGGCCATTAAATAGTTGAGACCCAGCTTCAGGCACTCAGCTATTGCTACGAACGGCCGTGATGTGGTTATCGTAGTGAGCACCCCTCCTATTTTTGCGGGGTGTTGTTAATTCCTCGTTTCCCAAGCCCTGGCATGACGACAGCCTGATGAAGTCATGTTTGGCCTATCGGCTGCTCCGCAAGCCTAGCGAAGCTGCAGAGAAGACGGAAGCTGAATCGGCTGTCACAGAATCTCTTTCTTCTCATGGTCTTGGAAATCGAAGTAGAGGTGATGTCCGACCTTCTGCGGCTTTACGTGGGGCACTCTGTCTCAGCAGTTGAACTAGTCGGAATATTAAAGAAAAACGTCGCCCAGTCCACCCATCCACACCATGGATTCTACCATCTTACGCGCTATTGGAATCGGAGTCCTCGCAACTTGCTTGTGGGTTTTCGCCGTCGCCTCCGAGCGACAGCTCTCGATAATTTGCCGGGGCCGCCAGCCAAGTCTTGGCTTTTTGGTGAGCAATGGCTCTTCAAAATTTAGCACTGATGGCTGGCCTAACTGATTCACCTCTGTTATCTCTAGGTTCTTGGGAACAGCTGTTTGGTCGGGGCGCATGGGATTACCACCGCCAAATATCGGAAACTTGTGAGTGTTTATCTTTTCAGCCTTTGTCATTGGAGGACCTAATGCACGGCCGGAAGACGGAGAGATGATCCGAGTTAAGGGTCTATTTGGGGTAAAAAATCCTCCTTGCTAGAGCCCTGCCTCCTGGACTAATGCTCTTCATCGTTAGGCCAACAACCTTTACGTCTACGATCCAAAGGCCGTACACCATATTCTCGTCAAAGTATGCCAAACTTCCACTCGAAAGCAAATATGTTCTTACTCCTGCGACTCAGGACCAAGACATCTATGAAGAGACAGCAGGCTTCCTCAAGTCAGTCGCGCTTTCCGTTAAGTTGTCTCTAATGCCCTCACGCCACAATCAGGACCAATAAATTTACTTTTGGGGAAAGCTTTTTTACTGCACTCGGTACGCGTACACCCTTTCCTGAAGTACGTGCACAGGGCATTCATGGGGTATTTAGGAGACCGTCATCGCCTCCATCGGAAGATGCTCAACCCCGTCTTTTCAATTGCTCATATGCGTGAGATGGGTAAGTTTCAGGTTCCTGATTGCTCTCCTCATGTCTGGCTCACCTGATTTCATAGTTCCACTCTTTTACGAAATTTCGCACAAGGTAAAATGAGTGCTCTGCCGTAGAGTTTGTCTCTCACTGTACTTCATAGCTCGAAAATACTCTCAGGAAGATGACGGCAAACGGTCCAAAAGAGGTATGCAGTCTCAGCAAAACATGACAGATGGTCTGACCTTGCCATAGATTGACATCTTAGAGTGGAACACTCGACTTGCACTCGAACTCATTGGTCAAAGCGGACTTGGATACACCTTCGATACATTAGAAGAAGGGTCGACCCCACATCCATACGGGATCGCGTCGAAACAGTTCATGCATGTATTACCTTGACTGCTTTTCTTCGTCCCTCTAACGTAATCGTGGCTAGGCCGCTCTCAGGCGGGTTTCCTGCAAGCGTTGCGAAAGAGGTAATAGCGCCTATTATGGCCCGTTTCGCGGGCCCGAGGGTCGGTCGTTTCTTGGCGAACTGGGTTCCGTGGAAGGACCTGCAGGGATTCCGCGATGTTATAGACACACTGAACGGCACGGCAGATGAGATCCTTAAGGAGAAGAAGAAGGCCATTCTTGCAGGTGACGAGGCAATGAAGGCGCAGGTCGGCCATGGAAAGGATATCATGAGCATCCTATGTGGGTGTTTTTCTTCTTGAGTGGTTTCGTTGTCATTGACAACCCAATAGTGAAGTCCAATATGACTGCCTCGCTCGAGGATAAGTTGACCGATGAGGAGCTCCATGGTCAAGTAGCGTGAGTTTTTGTGCTATCTTAGCCATCCTTCTTCTGACTGGAACCTTTCAGGTCTCTTACCTTTGCGGCCACTGACACGACTTCATCTGCGTTGTCGCGTATTTTGTCTCTCCTTGCCCAAAACAAGGATTACCAAGACCGGGTCCGACAGGAAATCAGGCGAGCCAAAGAAGACAACGGAGGCCATGATATCGACTATGACACCTTGGTCTCTCTTCCTTTCCTTGACGCCGTCTGCAGAGAAACGCTTCGCTTGTAGGTGCAGAAGCTTCTAAATACAATCGAACATTTTCTGACGTACTCCACAATAAGGTATCCGCCTGCTCCGTATCTGCTACGAGTGTATGTACCCCTCGGATATATGTTACAAAGTCAAAGCTGATGGTTGTTGTCAGTGCTCGGGCGGACATGGTCTTACCGTTAGCAACACCTGTCAAAGGAATCGACGGAACCGACATACACGAAATACCAGTGCCCAATGGTACCACTGTCTTTGTCTCCATAATCTCTTCGAACACCAATCCTCGCCATTGGGGTCCGGACTCTTACGAGTGGAAGCCTGAAAGGTGGTTGAACAGACTCCCGGATACTGTGATCAACGCTCGTATCCCAGGCGTATATTCACACTTGTAAGATTAAGTCGTCTAGCATGCTGTGGTACCAACCTAACCTGGCCTATCTAGGCTTACATTCTTCGCCGGTGGGAGGTCTTGCATGTGAGCTTGACCGCCTTCTTCGTTTCTCCTGCGTGCTAAACGTATTCATGACCAGTGGCTTCAAATTCTCGCAGCTCGAAATGAGTGAGTTGATTCTCTTGCGCATGTTGACTGCTTATTCAACAACAAATCTGCAGAGGTTGCGCTTGCCCTCCTGCTCGATCAGCTCGAGTTCACGCCATCCAAAGAACCAGTCGTCTGGCAAATGACGGCTGTCGCTCTCCCTCACCCCGACCATGACAGCGTTAAGCCGAGGCTCCCTCTCGTGATCAGTAGAGCGGCATAAGATCTGAACGCTCAATTCCCCCTGTTTTCTGCACGAGGAGAGGTCGACGTGGTTAGATATAGCGTGCGCCCGGTATGTCTTTTGTTGTATGCAATTTCAAATTCAGACCTGCTGCTCGTTTCTCGTAAATAAAGAGGGCACAGTGGCAGAAACGCAGGAAAGGACCCTTGTTCTCTATGATCCAGAGTGGCGCATTTCTACTTTGGGCCTAAAAGTTGAGCAAACGTATCCAAGTTGGTGTAAAATCGGACAAATTTCCAGGACCTCGCAGAAAAGGCAAAAAATGAGCGTTGTCGGATGTGAGCCTTCTTGACCAGCCCATTCCAAGTCTTTCCTCGAATCTGGATTGTGAACACTTGGGACAATGCCCATCAAGCTCCGACTCTCTGAAGACGTTTTTGTAGATGTGTCCAATCTCGGAACACGCAGCGTCGTCCGTCGCAGCAGTCTGAATCTCCTGCGCACTAGAACGTCCTCGTTTGCTCGCAATGCCGTATCGACCTGAGCATTTGCGAAACCGGTTGTGCCTACGGAAATCTTGGAACGCATCATCGTGCTCTACATTACTGGATTAATGCAGCCAAGCTGGCCGGACTCGCCCAGCACCGAATACTCGTTCAACACCGAAAGCTTGTCGAAAATCGCGGCCTTGGTGGCCGTATCACGAGACACGTTCTTCCTCACTGTACGAGAGGTGTGCAGGAGGGAGATCAGCTTCGTTTGCTCAAAGGGGGCGAAACGCCTCTGCGGATTTCTCACTTTCGTTGAGAACTTCTTTCGGATGCGAGGATGGTACGGCGGCAGCACCTGGCTCAGGTCCGTCTTCTTTCGCTGCATTAATATCAGGTCCAAAACACTCCGAATAACCTTTTTATCGCGCATATATTAGGTCTATCTTCATTCCCTCGTTCATGGTATCGCTCCGAGTCCATGCCGTCACTCATCTAACGTCCCTCAAAATTCTTCGCGTCGATTTCTCTCATACGACCTTGCTCACCCAGCGATCATCAGCTACTAACCTCTTCAACGTGGTGGAGCGCGGAAGACCGTTCCCCAATCTGACCGAGCTCATTCTGACCAAACTTGCGCGCGTGGACACGCATATATTGACACTCATCTCTCACAACTTCCCTCGTCTGACTGTGCTCGTCCTCGATGCTGCGAGAGCCTTGGAAACAGACTGTTGTCCGACGTGCTATGAAGGAAGTCTGAGCAGGATAGTGCACTCGCCTATCCCTGAATGGTTTCGTGATGCTCGGGATTTAGGCGTGAGTCCTCTCGTTGAAATCTTGAGCAAACATTCGTGGATGATCTTGTGCTGAACTATCACTTTTCTTACAAGATTGTTTTCGGAATGGCTCTCAGCCCTCTGAAACACCTCCGAGAGATCTCCCTTGGAATATTCCTCTCTCACTATCACCTTCTAGACGTTCACACTACTCACGGAAATAACGAAGACGATCCTTCTACCGTGACGAGTATCTCAGGCTGCAAAAGCTGTTTGAAATACAGGCGAAGCACTCAGGAACGCGAACTTATCGCGAGTTTTTATCTCGCTTGCTACCTTCCTTCTCTCTCCAGAATAACATGGGCTACTGCTTTCTGCATGTGCTGCGTTGGAGAAGGCGACGGTAGTGACGAGATCGAAGGATCGCCTGGGTTGGGCAGTGTCGCCTTGGCCTTTGTGAAGACGAAACGGCCCGCCGCAAAATCTGTGCCCATGGAGAAGAAGGAGAGTACGGCGAGGTGCTCTTGCAGTCCCGCCGTTTTGAAACGCACCGTCCTTGAAGTCCTTCGGGCGGAGAGTATTGTGATCAAGAGAGTTCCTTGATTAATTACTTACCCGATACTGATACTCATCCATGCTTGGACCCACTACTTACCATTCCCAGAAGCCCAATCATACGTGCACACCCGCTGTTCGGCGTTTGTAGCCTTGCTCGGTTTCTTTATATATCGTATTGCAACCACACGAAATTGTATTCCCTTGACGATATGTGGCCAAATCATTTGACGCTGTCAAATAAGGCTTGAACTTGAAGAGTCCCAACGGACAATGGCCCGTAGCATGAGGCAAAGGCGTTTGGCTAGACGTATGGCTATGGAAATTTTGCGGTGACCCAGTGGCCTCTTCAATCAGGCAAGTGGAACCCAGTACGGCCCAATAAGCAGTATCCACTGCACTGTACCGCCAAGTATCGGGTATCTGCCTTAGCCTGATCCTGGGCTTGAAAGTAGAGAGTGTGAAAAGCGGCCCTCACTTGAATCGCTATCGATAATCGAACTTGGAGGCGGTAGTTCCTTCATCTCCTCAGTCGATCGCTTCGTTTCCCCCCTAAAGCGTAACTTGAATGGCGCTACGTCTTCCTTCGGATTGTTGTCCACAAAGTTGAGACTAATATTCTTCCAGTAATTTGTGAGCGACATCTGGCTATGAAGAGAAGATCACATCAATAACTATGTGTGGAGATGCTAGAGTCCCACATTTCACAAATCCTGAAGGTGGGTCTTGCCATCGTGATATCGATAGGAGACAAGATGAAGCGCTCGTAGCCTGAGGTACGCTGAGCTTGCGCCATCACGTGCGCCACGCGTAATGTTTCGCGTGAATGATGCGACTTCAACACATCCTGTTCCTAACTTCCTCCGTCATTCATCATCCTTTAGTCAATACTCGCACCCTGATTCCGCATATAATCTTCGCATACGATGACTCTTTTTCTCAAGGGTTACAGGCTCGACATGTCCAAGATAAAGAAAACTGTTCCCCTCGAACCAAACGGCCGGCCAGATGACTGGGTGATCCCCATCGTCAACACTATCCCGAGGGATGCCTACAAATACGTTCAAAATGGCTACGAACCGGACGACAGTATCAATTTCATGATCGTTATCGAGGATGGGGTTGATGAGCAGGAGTTAATGAGGAGCCCAGTGACACCCTCAGACAAAACACTGGCTGCTATTGGTCGTGACATTTGCACGCCGGGCATTTGGCCATCATTTGATAGTGCGTTCAGCTTGCTCAATTCTAATTTTCAGGGAGGCCCTCCTAACGAGCAGACGAACAGGTCTTGAGTCTCCTAAGACGTTTTGGAAGAACTCGCAGAGCGTCACTAGCAGACTGCAGGAATGGAATGAAGAACATGCAAAGGATGCGTGAAGAGAGGAAGGATTGTGTCCCAGCAGCTTTCTGCAGTATGAACCCATCTTGGCACTCAATGTGTAAGTGGGTGTATATGTATTCATCTATTTAAGAACGAGACACTCATGCCACAAAATCATTTTTGCTGGGGTTCATAAAAGCCATCTCCACTCCTTCCTCCTGTGCCTGCTCTCGGCCAACCCTCACTTCTACTCCAATTTTTTCTCCTCGCGCTGTTGATAGTACGCATGCTGAACCCTCTCGTGAGCCCTCCCGTCAACGTACCTGGAGTGGCGCCCGGGCCCGAATTCGGCGAAACCAGCAGCACCCGAGAAAAAAGAGAATACACCGACCTGCTCTTGCAGCTCTGCCAACATGAAAAGCACCGTCCTCGAAGTCCTTCGAACGGAGACTATCACGGTCCAGAGAGTCCGTTGATTACTTATTCCCATGCATACTTGGACCCACTACTTACCATTCCCAGAAACCGGATCACACCCCCTCGGTGTCGGACATTTGTAGCATTCCTCACCGTTCTCTCTTCATCGTATTGTAACCGCTGCACGAAATGTATTTCCTTGACGACTCGTGGTCAAAGCATTTGGCGACTTCGAATCAAATGAAGCTTGCAGAGGAACAAATGGCCCGTCGAGCATGATACAAAAGCGTTCGGATTCGGCTAAACGGCCACGGTGGCCCAGTGGCCTACTCGCTCGATCAGATCAGGCAAGTGTCAGTGGATGGATGCCACAGCGGAAAGAAATATATATAAACCGCCACTCCTTCTTGAATGTTCCTCAGGAGTCAGAAGACTTGTTTGTCTTCATAATTCTTCGAGTGAACGTGGTTCCCTCGACACAGCGCACCGGCACGGCATCTATTCACCAGCACACCTATACCCCATACCCCACTATCCACATCCACTATAATGCCAACTATGCCCACGTCTGACGCAAAGGCTGCCGAATTCGCGCGGCTTTTCAACCTGTTCGACCGCCTCGCGTCCCGACGCGCTCGCACGACTACGGCCTCGACCAATGACAACAACACGACGGATAATGAACGCGACGAGAGACAACGTCTCCTGCCCTTCCCAGACGACTTCAGCCCCGTCCTCAAGAATCTCTCCACCATCGCCGCCGCCGGGGTGCGCAAGCCACGCCTCGAGTACACTCGCCACCCGCGGCGCAACACGGTGGCATCCATCTCCGGCTCGCGACACGCGAGCGATATGAGCGCCGCCTCTGCGTCGGGCGAGAGTGCCGTCTCAGACATCGAGGGCGGCAGCGACGTCGACGAGGAGTCGCTCGCGCAGTTCCCGCTTGCCGACGAAAAGAATTACCCATTCACATTCAAGCACATGGTGCACAAGCTATACCCCAAGGACGACTGGGCGCGTGCGGTCAAGGAGCTGCTCGAGAAGTCGAAGAATGAGTTCAAGCCGCTTGCAGAGCAGCGTGAGGCGGAGGCGAAGGGGTCCGCTGAGAAGGAGAATGATGAAAATGGAGGAAGAGGCGTAGAGGAAGAGGAAGGTGTTATGCGCTTCAAGGTTCCGACGAGCCCTGGAGCCGGCAGGCGAGGCAGCGTCTTCGGAGGAACACGCCAGCGCAGCCAGTCCATTATTGGTGGTACTTCGAGGGCAATTAGCCCTCTGCCCACCCGCTCTCCAGGTAGCGGCCTCCAGCCCGAGGTCCGGGCACTTAAGAAACGCTGTGTCGGTCGTCGTTCATCGATGAGCGGGCCGCTGAACGCGTTCGGCGAGACTGGCACTAGTCCTGCAGGCACCATCGGCGGCGGCTGGGTCTACGCAGCCGCCATCTCCTCCGCCGAACACCCCACTGCAGCGACCTTCTCCACGTTCCCACCTGCCCCACCCCCGTCGCCCACGACGGAGACCAGCTTCGAGAAGTACGGCGCGTTAGGCGGTGTTGGGAAGCCCAACTTGCCCAGCACGCTCCAGGGGCGTGGGGGTGTGAAGCGTCGTGTTAGTGCGGGAAACCCTGGGACGATGGTCCCGCTTCAGATGTTGGCAAGCAGGAACGTGAATGTAGAGAGGCAGATCGTCCGGAAGAGGGCGATGACGGTCGACACAACGGAGGAAGGCAGCCAGGAGGATCAGGCGAAGATGAAGCGCGCCGTCTAGGACAATTGCTTGAGAAGCATCTGACGAACTAACGAAGACAAAGACGTCTATTTTTACGATTAGGATTCTCGTTCATTGATATCTGGCATTCCACACGCACCTTGTACTTATAACCAGCCACCTATACCTGATATAACACGCAATCCGATACGCACGATATGTCCACCAACGCCAATAGAATGCCACAATCATTGAAATGAAGGAAAGGGATAGAGAATATTCTTATCATGGTTTTCGTATGAATTGCAATCTGGTCCGTAGGTCATAAACAGCCCCAAAGTAGCTAGTCACGCAATCCTCAAGAGCTGGGTGGTTTGGCAGTTTCGGCGAGCGTGAAAGAGATGGAAGGAATTCCGGCAAAGCCGGAAGAAACCTGGTATGTAGTATTCCAATAAAGGCTAATATGCAGCTAAATGTCAGCCATCGAAACAGGGCATCAGAAGAAACGCGACGTACTACTCATGGAGAGCTGAGTTGCTGAAATAAGTCGAAGGCGCATCGACCCCAGTCGTGGTGACTTTCAACTTGATCCCAGGCAACCCTTCGAACCCAGGCCAAGTCATGTTTGACCCAGGCACATACGGAAGTCCACCAGTCATAAGCGTAAACCGCTCGGTCCCAGGAATAGTTCGATTCGGATACGACAGTGTTAGAGTTGGTTGGCCCCAACTCGAGTTGCCCACGACCCCAGATAGCCAGTTGGCAGACTGCGACCAGGCAATCCATGAGATGTAGCCCCTTTTGGGGGACCACTGGACCAGTCCTGGTATGAACTGGTCTCCTCTAACGTGGACCGTCTCGCTTATCGATTCACCACCGAGCATCGCCCAGTCTTCGATCCAAGTTGTGACTGGTCGGCGGGTGTCATTGATTTCACTAAAAACTGTTTAGGCGCCTGGAGGTACTTAGTGGTGGCGACATACCTCGATCGGATATAACGTTCCAAGTATCGTGGTTTGGTAAACTTGGTCATGGCGGACTTGGCCTCGGAGCTTGCATATTTCAAGGCTATATCGCAGGTAAGCGCAATGAGATGTCCTTGAGCCCAATCGTCGATGTGCTTGGATGCATAGAGCTTGGGCGGAAGCGGTGCGTTGGCCTTGCCGGTGACACAGGATTGGTATAGACCAATTACCGCCATGTACGTAGTCATATCTAGATTCGATTAAGGTCCTGAAATCGGATTATTCAGACCAACAGTGGCTTACCATTGCCGTACGTCCGGTCATAGGGCCCGGCAAAGTTTTTCAAGTTGGAATTGTAATATTCTCCCATGGTATCCCAGAGACCGGAGAGCATCAATGGGCCATACTTGGCAAGACTGCTATCGGATGGGCTGTATTTGCTCCATAGAGAGAGGGCCCACATGTCGATTCCATAGTAAGTCGGACTGAAACCGCCAAATTAGCACGCGAATGAGCATAGTCGGACGAAGCAGAAGCTCACGCGTTGAATTCAGGAAGTGAATTGTTTGATGTCTGGTAAATTTCGTACAACGACTTCGCTTCCTGCAAGGCAAAACAATAAGCGTCATGTATAATTTAACATACAAATTTCTTTCACTTACTCGTTCAGCTGTTTGCGTGAAATTTGCGTCCCCGATGCGATGCCTGGGGGAATCTGGTGAGAAACGTTTGTGGCCTTCCAGCGACATTTCATTGCATACCCTAGCCATCCAGTTGAAAATGCACGCATTAATGCGGGATTGGTATACAGCAAATCCAAATTATCTCCATCCAGGCCCACGCGAGTCAGCCCGCCCAAGACTGCATGCTTCAGACTACAAAGGCTGTGATAAGTAATTGAATGAAAGGAGCCCTGATAGACAAACCTAACAAGCATTTTGTCGACCAAGCTTTTGCCAAGCAAGTTTGAATACTCTTCAATGGCGAAAATAAATGCAGTTCCAACAAATTCGCGCTGAAATGAACATTGGTTATGAAAGTTATGCTTTTGTGATAATACTAGCCTACCCAGTCTAGAACACCATGCATCGTATCCGTCAGTTAATGGCCGTCGCACACTATGCACAGCACTCACGTAGATTCTCGCGGGATACTGTGAGGTCCCTGGAATCGGCTCCTCGAATGTCCTTTTGTATGTCCCGTACCAGGGATTACCAGGAACGGTATATTGAGCGTCGATCTCGCGGTCGATGATGTCACGGGCAATCGCTACATCCAGCCCATCGTTGCGCGCAAGGAGACCAACAGCGTACCTGGACTAAACATTAAACAAAATTGTCGGCTTCAACAGATAGCGACGCACCATGCGGTAGCCCGAGCACTTCCACCCCCAGTCACCCCACGAATCGAGTCCCATCCATCATCATTATAGGTCATTGCAATATCGAATCTGCAAAAAAATTAGCGCTGGGACCCAATAATGGACTGTACGAGCTCACAGTTCCTGTGCATTCTTTGAGAGCCCCTTGATGTGCTTGCCCGCCAGAGCGGTCGAGCTACCAAACGCAAGACCAAGCACCAGCGTCACACCCAACTTCATGTCCGCAAGAGGGGAAGAAACAGAGCAGCCCACACTACCGGCCTATCCATTATTTGTAGAACGTTATCGCAGCTTCCGGCCCGCCCAAAGAGCATCCACGTGAGGTGAGAAGACCGCTTAATTCAGCAGAACACATGTCGTTTCGCTTGTGGTCGTGGTTCGCTGCAGGTTCGTTGCTCGATGAGGCAAGTATCAGAAGCTAGGGATTGTCACGGGCAGCCCTAGTCTCGTACCAAGACCGTCAAATCGTCTTCTCACGTTGTGAGAGGGTGCTTATGTGAGCCCACGGGGTAGCCCGACCGTGCGGGTTTAGCCCAGAGGTAGCCTACGGGCGTCTGGCACGCAAACGACAGGAAGTAAGTATCCGTTCACAATAAAACACATAGTGTAAGAGGTCTGCCCAAGGACGACCCCATGCGAAACCGAAGATTGAGAAGCCGAAGAACGAGTTCAAGGCGCCTGTGAAGCAGCTTGTGGTGAAGGACAAAGGGTCCGCCGAGTGGGAGAATCATGCAGATACTGATGTAGGAGGGAAGGCGTTTCAAGGTCCCAACGAGCTCCGGTAAGCTCTTCAGTGGTGGTGCTTTGGGGGGTAATTCATGTTCTACGCACAAGTACGAGGCAGCGGACCCAGAGGTCAGTGCACTCAAGAAGCGCTGCGTCGGTCGTCGATGGGTGGGCTGCAGAACGTTGCTGTCACTGGTATTGCACCTGCAGGCACCATCGGAAGTGGTTGAGTTAACGCTGCGACCATCTCCTTTGCTGAGCACCCTCCCGCAGCTACGTTGGAGCCCATGGCAAAGATGAAATGCGCTATTTGAGAAAGCCATGACACTTTTCCTTGAGAAGCATCTGACAACCTAACAAAGACGAAGACACAGACTTCGACGATGAGTATTTCTTGTTCATTGATATCTCGCATCACATACACACCTTGCGTCACTAGCCATCTTTACTTTACTTATAGCACGCAATCTCAGTTTCTTCTTCGATCCGACATTATGTGCTCTGCAATTTTCGAAGTCGCAGTTTGAACGCATTCGTGGAGGCGCGCGACCGCTGGTCCAGGTACTTGGAATAGAAGCCTGCAACGAATTCTTCTGCTTTGAACCCAAATTGATTGTACAAAAGCTATTTCACTAATCAGCGTTCCCAACATGTTTCTTGAGCGTCGAAGAACATACCATGGCTGAGCTGTTTGCTGAGACGTGCAGCGTGATGTCTTTGTGCGGGTTCATAGTAACGAGGTGATACAACATCGTCCTGCAAGGAATATATGCGTTAAAAAGGAGATAACCCCAGTGACATGTCCACGAACCGTCCGATCTGAGACTTGTCCCAACCTGATTTCACTGCCAGAAAAGTGATGTAGGTTTCCCGCGGAGAGTTCATTATCGCTACGCCGACAACGATTTTCTTGTACATTGCGACAACGGTAACTTTTTCGGGCTCATAGTCCAGTGAATCCGCGACTGAATTGACGTCCAGAACAACCGAATAAGCGCCAGAAGGTCGGAGAGAATGATCTTCGCACCATCTATCCCCGCCCAGAAAGACCGCTCCAGGAGGTCATGGACTTGAGGTAGTTGGGTAGCATGGAGGGTTGAGTAGGTAATTGGAGCAATTTCTTCAACTGGGTTTTCTCTTTCGGGGCTGTAAATGTTGTATGTCAGATGAAGGTGAGGTGAAGGAAAGAGTCAACGTACTGAGCCAGCGTGTAGTGGTCTCGGATGTCCATCATGAGCTCCATCCAAGGCGTCCTCGTCTCCCAATCCACTGCGATGACTCCCTCGGGCATATCCTGCTTTGTCCCGTGCAATCTTGAGAGGAAGGAATTGTGAGATGGCGTGGTTTGTATGTTGTAGAGCGCGTCTAGGACTTCGGAGTTGACCGAAGGAGGGTCCACAGAGGATGGTAGAGGTGTCAATGGCGTGTCTTCCACGAGTATTTCGCCGGTCTTGAGGCCTAACTGCTTCTTCTAGACCACAGAGTCAGAAAGATAGGTTAGTTTGTTGCAAGAGAGGAAACACACCAGCTCCAACTTGAGCTTCCGAACAACTATTCCTTCGAGAGGTGAAGGCTTATCTTTCTTAGAGATATCATCAATGAGTGTGGCGACCTCTTCTCTCTGCAATGGCCGAATCTTTCGACCCTGCAGTCGAGCGTATGAGCGAGATTCCTACGTTGATAATTTCAAGCCAGGACGTACGGTCTCATCCACATCGATAAAGGTCTCTAAATACGCGTTGCGAGCTTGCATACATTCTTTGAGTAATGGTTCCACGAGGTCGTCGAACGCGTCGTCATCATCAGCGTAGTCGTTTCGGAGGACCTCCAACAGTGAGGCGACAATGAGAGCTACTCTGTCTGCGACAGATGCTTGTCCCTGATCGGGCTTATGGGCGTGCTTTCTGCGTTTTCGTGGGCGTTTTTGACGAGACTTCGCTAAAGATGTAAGAAAAGATCGCTAACGTCTACGTAAAGAAATGCTTTACCTTGGTGGTTTCGACATAATCGGAGTCGTCACTCGACGCATGTTGTGAGCCACCCATCATGTTCTGCTCAAATTCGAATCATTGACAGAGTGAAATGAGGTCAAATCCGTGTTATTTTGCTCGAAGAAAGGGTGAGACCAGGAGCGTGAAGAGAAAATCTGGGTTCATTTAGCAGGAAGTTCTCACGCATAATCAGCCTTGGCGAATGATTCACATTAAAGCTTGAACGTTTTCTTCAAAGACCATCGTCTCGATTTTTCGAATGTCAGGATAAAGCCCGACCTTTCTCGACACTAAGTATTCATTGGTATATACGGTATGAATAGTGAGCCGAAGTTCTGCATTATGTTTCAGGAAGCACAAGTGGCTAGCCAGTACGCTCTCCGAGTCGACCCACGATCGACCTTGAAGCTCAAGCTAAGTTCTCAAGCGACGAATACCACAGGTACAAGTGTCTGTTGGTGCCGGTACAAGTTGGAGAAGGGAACTAATGCTCCGGTGATCTTTGTTCGGGAAGGAGTCGGTAAGCAAACCATCATTTCAGTAATCCCGAGTCAACGCACCTGATATTTTCAAACGAAAACAGGTGAACCCCCATCCATTGCGGTCGAATACGAGATCTCTATATATTACGATCACTTCGCATATCAGTAGCGAATAGAGAAATCAAACAAGAAGCGTGAACATACTACCAATTCAGTGATGCGGGTTTTGTCCATAAAGATGTCGTCGAGATACTCCCCTTCCTCACTGTTCGTCTCGACATGTTTTGAGTGGTCACAAAAATAGGATATAGAAGTGCGAATAGAGTCAAGGAATTGACTATTTATGCCGGAGTCCCAGCGGAGTATCTCGTACAGGGTTGCTGCTCCTGCAATTGCCTTGTATCCGAATCTGCTCCCATCAGGATAGTCAAGAAACTGTCTTTTTCCTTTACCCCTCGGAGTCCTAGTTAAAGGAACATTGAAGTCTGGGAGATTGAGAATCCGTTTCCTCCACCATAGAAAGCAAAACTTTCCTCCTGCACATCTCACTGGACGATAGCCATTATAATGTCGAATAACTGTAGTCGTCCATGGAAGCTTCCACGGTGCCTGGGAAGCTTGATATAAGTATTGAGTGACCACGTTCCGCCAAGTCCACTAATTTTTACCGCTGGACGACAAGGCATAGACCCGCCTGACTTCATCTTGCTTGACTTCCAATCCAGGGTAGACTAGCGTTTTTTTTTTGGCTCCTTGAGATTTAAATTAGTTTCCCGGCCTCCAAGACTGGAGCGAGGATTCGTTCGATGACGGTTGACAGCAGAGATGCCTTGTCAATTAAAGCACCAATATTATAAGCGCCCATAAGGATCACGTGCGTGACCGGAAGATTCCGTGGTTACAATCGAATCTCGATAGTCGGCGATCTTGAACTCAAACCACCACGATGCAGGCAAATATCCTGAAATTATCGCGAGAAACTTTCGATATTATCGCCACCTTCGTCGACAATCCTCTTGATCTCGGACACCTTCGAGCGGCATGCAACTTCTTTCTTGCCCTCATCTCCCCGTCGTCACCATTGAAGGTACGCGCTACCGATCGAAAAGGACATGGTCAGTTCGTAGAGTGCATAATGGAGAGGCGGGGCCCATTGAAGCAAGCTTGGGAAAGATGGCTCAAGGAAGTTTTACTCTGTAAATCGCGAGATTGTTGCTAGTTCTGTACTAAAACTACGAAATCATTTCCTCTTCCCAACAGGTAACATTGAAAGACCAGTCCGCTTGGAGTCCGATCCGATTTGGGAAGTTCAGCAGACGGTGGGCCTTAGTAGCGTGCTCCGAGCCCTCTGCCATATTTCGACACTACGTAGATAAGCGCCACGACCATAGAGAATGGGTCACTTACCTGTCTCCAGATGGCGACTAGTGCTCCTTAGAGTCTTTACATAACCCAGACTGCGATCGCCATGCAAAAGTTATCAAAGTGCTTCTCATGTCATACCATAATAAATTGACTTGCTGGCTGGTCTTGAAAGTCTGGAATGATTGCTTCAGGAGTTTTTTGCCCTTCAGATCAGAACTAATTTCTCGGTATTCAAATGCCACTGTCCCCGCAAAAATTCCCTCATCATTACATTCGCAAGGACAGTCCCGAGGATCATCGCAGCTAATTTAAAAGTAACACGACTCGCATCTTATTAAATCTGACTGAGATGGCATTCCGTTCGATCCAGGGCCGACTAGAGAATCACTACTGTCCTTTCATTTAAACGCTGTTTGTCCTTTCACTTGGTGTATATCAGGCTCTCAGCTTGAGTCAACTAAGATGCTCAAATGAGTTACGATTTAATACAAATTTAGGAAGCCAAATCAAACAGTATTGGATGGGTAATGATCTCGGAGGATCACCACGATTGTCCCCCCTAACGCTTATTTGACAAACGCACGTTCACTTCACTAGCTTGTCTACCATAAGTGTTACACTCTGGTAAAAGCACAGTATAAATATTCCTTAGAGCTGACAGAATGTGTAGGACTAGGCGACTTCACCGGCACGCTTTGGGAAAGGGGTGTTATCAGGTCATCCATTCACTCCCACCCGCGTTTCCTGTTTAAATTTATACTTCTCAGACGTTTGATGTCTGCCGGTTTTCCAATGTGACGTCCGAGTCAACGGCGACCGTCTTGTTTATCAGTCAACCGTCACACTAAAGCCTGGGCTCCTGTGCCGTTCTATTCGGGCCTGATTCACCAGCTGATCAGTATTCCATTGTTACACCCCAAATCCCTCACAGCGAATCTGCTGACTTATTATCCATGGTGAGCAATGGCGAGCACACAGATGCACAGCCACAAGGGCAGACTCGCGCGGGATGACATAAGCTAGAAAGAGCGATCAAAATATCACAAAAATGGCAATCATCGCCTTGTGCGCCACATCCCGCTTCAACCAGTGTACTTAGTGCGCGGCCGCTAATCATGACCCATGAGCGACCGGAAATAGAACATAAAATATACTAGCTTCTTCTAGATTAAATAATTGCGCAGCTACGTAACGGTAGCGAGGACAAGACAGTCGACTCGGAATCGGACCAAAGGACTCGGACATGAGAGAAGACCCGAAAATTTTCTGATAAAGCGCCTAAATTACTATTTTCAAGCCCATATTGGAACGAGTAGGATAAGAGGAGAAATTGCAAGCGAATAGGTTCCACGGATCCTCCGGCCAAGAAGGAAAACCAAAAATAGCACATCAGCATTTAATGAGCGAGAATGGCAAACAATGTTATGGCACACTGAACGGTGACACAAGAGACCTGCGGAAAGTATGAAAGGGCAAATCGACGGGAAAAAAGTGAAAATTGTCGCGGGCAGTGTTGTTTGCCGACGATAAATGAAGACCGTCACCCAACTGCTTGCCGAATTGGCACTCGTCGTCGACGTATGGAATGGAAGGAATGGTAGGTATAACGTAAACTGTATGCACTACAAGCAATCTGGTAGAGGAATAAATAAATGAGTATACTCATCAACTCCATCATGGGTATCTAAAGAGGTAGGATGGCATCATGGACCACTGACGGCGCCAACAATCCATGAAGCTTTGACGGAGAGTTAAGCAACTCACCAAGTATAGTGGGCAGCCGTGCTTGAGTTGAATGACGCCGAATTCCAGAATGGAGCCTTAGCTCGAGCTACAGTTAAGTTGATCAATCGACTACAGGCATTATTAAGGAACCGACGTTTCCGGACTGGATGACCTGACCTATATAAAAGGCCGACCTCAATCTCCTCAAAGGACATTGTGTTTACAACGCATATAATCGCACCTGAAAACTCGAACACTCCACCTATGCCTACCCACAAAGCTGACAATGGCTACACCAGCCTCAGCGCTACGCACGAACGAATTTCTGCCTCATTCCTTGGTCCCAAGGGAGAGAACCACAGGGTCCTCCAAGATATTTTTGCTGCCATTACTCAGGACATCCAAGAGGCTCGAGAGAAGTTCTACCCCGACGATCCAGTACACTTTTCTTTCAATATTTCAATATAGTCTCAATACTAAATATTGGACAGACTTTCATAGATCAAGCGACCATCCACTCCGCGGCGTACTCCAAACAAATCCACAAGCTCGAAGAATATGTCGAATTTTTGAGCAAGATGCTTGCGAAGCATTGTATCCCATTCTTCTCCCCTCGGTACAACGGGCACATGGTTTCCGACGCTTCCATGCCCGCGATTATTGGTTATCTCGTAGGCATGCTTTGGAACCAAAATAACGTCACCCCAGAGGCCAGTCCTATCACCAGCCACGTCGAATACCTTGTCGGCCAGCAGTTGTGCCGGCTGCTTGGCTATCGTTCGTATTATGACCCCAAGCCTGCTAGTGATCATCCCGCGCCGCCTATTGGATGGGGTCACATCACGTGTGGCGGTAGTGTTGCCAACTTGGAGTCTGCATGGTTTGTCTCTTAAACTTCTACCTTTTGCAACACTTTGCTGATCTCGACTTCTCCTGTTTAGGGTTGGTGAGCTGTTTTCACGCACAGCTTCTCCTTGGACCAACATCTGATACTTGAAGGCATTTAGCCCGGAACCTCAAGTTCTATCCATTGTCGTTGCTGCGTGCCGTGAAAGAAGGCTCCCTCTTCTTCGTCGCAGACGCGTTCGAAGTGAACCTTTGCAATGGGGATAAGAAGAAGCTCGCCATTTGTTCAGCATGGGAGCTCCTCAATCTCTCCGTCGACGAGATTCTTGATCTCCCGACTCGCCTGGTCGACAATTACGGAATTTCAACCCAGTTTATCGAAGGCGCTGTGGCCCCTTACCTCATTGCGAACACGGGCAAGGAAGTGCTCGAAAATCATTTTGGGATAAAGGCTCCCAAGATGGCCGTCAGTCTCGCCTGCCATTACTCCTGGCCCAAGTCAACCTGTACGCTATTTTATGTGTTTGAAACGTTGTGTATCTGACATTAGTATGCTCTCCCAGCTATCACTGGGATGGGTATGGATAATCTGGTCCACATCGGCGTCGACATCACCGCTCGCATGGATATCCGTCGTTTGGACGAGTTCTTGCGAAAGTGCCTTGAGGAACAGCAAGCCGTTTATATGGTGGTATCCATCATGGGAACGACAGAGCACGGAGCGGTAGATCCTCTTTTCGACATCATCCAGCTCCGCAACGAATATCAGAAGATGGGTCTTTCTTTCTACGTCCATGTTGATGCTGCCTGGGTACGTTTTTAAACTTTACATTCTCTCTGCTCACATTAATTCGCGGTTCAAGGGCGGTTATTTCGCTTCTATGCTAGTACGTACAAAAATGGTTATCTGCTCAAGAAGTCTTGGTTGCTGACTTAATATTTAGCCTCCGCCAGAGGCCGTCATAATTCCACTCCCTGCTGATTTACCACCATCTGGCGATGTTGTCTTGCAACGCCCGCTTTCAGAATACACGAAGAACCAGCTGTTTTCTATCCGGTTTGCTGATTCTTGTACCGTCGATCCTCACAAGGCTGGCTTCGCGCCATATCCTTCGGGGAGTTTGTCCTATAGAGACGAGCGCTTGCGCTTTATGGTGACCATGACGGCCGCATATATTAACACCACTGCAGACGTCGACAGCATTGGAACGTATGGCGTAGAGGGGAGGTTTGTGTTTTGAATAGCTTTGTTCCTTCTTATTGCTTACGAGCGGTGCAGCAAACCTGGAGCGGCTGCCACTTCTGTGTGGTTGGCGCATCATGTCATCGGCCTCCACTACAAAGGCTATGGCACGCTTCTGGGAGAAGCTATGTATACGTCCGCGAAGGTGCGCGTCTCTCATGACTGTGACATATCCGTCTAACATACCCGCAGTTATATTGTAATTGGGCCACGATGACCTTTAATGAACCAGAGCTAATCGTCAAGACCCTCGTCATGCTTCCCTCCGAGAAAGCTGGCATGCCCCAATCTGCCATCGACGAAGAAACGCAGTACATCATCGACAATATCGTCAACAAGTCCAACAGCGAAGTTCTGCACAATCGCGAGGTCATGGAGAAGCTTTCCGAGCTAGGCGGCGACCTCGTCATCACTGTCTTCGCGTGCAACTTCCGTGTAAATGGAAAGGCCAACGAAGACGTCGCCGAGGTAAACTTCTTGAACCGTCGTTTGTTCGAGCGATTCTCTGTCACGAAGCGCCAAGACGATCCGTATACCCGCGAGCTGATTGTTGGGTCTTCGACTTTTGAAGAGAAGACTTATGGACCAGCCTTGGAGAAGTACAAGGAGCGACTCGGACTCAAGGGTGAAGGCGATCTCACAGTCATGACCCTCGTCCCGATGTCGCCTTTCCCTACTGCACACAGCTTGGTGAAGAGCCTCGCGGATACGTTCAAGGAAGCTGCGAAGGAGGAGATTAAGGTTCGACTGCGCCTGATTTACCTGCCACCTTAACTGACACGTCTTTTGATCAGGAATGCGAGGCTCGTATCTCGGTCTCTAAGGCGCACCATTCGTTCGTCATGCAGGGAACGGACAAGCTCTTTCTCTCGTACATCTCGATGTTCCATATTGGAAACTACCGCCAGCAACTGGTCCTCACCGGTGAACTTCCAGCCAGCATTATGCGTGCCTACGCCGAACAAGTAAAGGAGGAACCAGTTGCGTTGTTCACATTGACGACCGAGAAAGCTCTGCTTTCAAAGACCCTCTCTGAGGGGCATTGCAAGGTGTCGATCCACAAAGGACTCGAGTACGTTATTTTCTTCGACTAACCAGTTGTGGCCGAGGTTTAACTCCTTCCGTAGCACGAAACATCCAAAGCTCCTTGTTTCCAATGTTCAGCTCACCAACATCAGAGTCATCGTCAACCGTTCCATCGCTCCCAAGCACCTCGACAAGGCCTACCCAGAGTGTATGCCGTTCTACCTTTACGGAACCGAACATCAGCAGCACATCGGCCATATGCTGCTTCATGCTCCCAACACTCAGCTCACCGCTAGTGGAGTCAGGCTTATCCTCGACGAGCCGATGTTCTCGTTGGCTAATGGGCGCGACGGCTCACTAGAGGGGCTAATTGCCATCGCTGACACTACGCGCGAGCGCGCCATGCAGCCCTTCAACGCGGACCACGAACCGTCGTTCTTCGTTCCTAGGCGCGAGATTCCCGTTACCATCTATAGGGACCTCAACCCCGCCAGTGCTCATGGACCCGGGCTGCTCAACGTCCTCGGGAAGCCCGTCGCTACGGGCACCATGACGCTCTCTGCCAGCGTCTTCGTCGACTACACGCTTGTCAACCAGGAGCATGGGATCGCGCTCGGCGAGAAACATACGAAGGCGAGGGCGCCCGGCGTCCCGGACATCTTACATCGCATCGGTGGCGTGCCAATACACGGCGAGAGGTATAGCATCACCCCGATGGACATGGCCGCGATATTTAACGGCCTCGTCGCGCATCATCCTGGGGATAAGCATACCCGTAAGACAGCGACTCGCAAGGGATGGAGGGACGCGTTCCATGAAGAGTTGGCGAAGAGGAAGCTGGAGAAGGTGTGAGCTGGGAGACAATGTGTCTAAGTTGAGGTTTCAGAGCCGGTACCTGGACTTTTAATGCAGCTGTAGGACAGAGAGAAAGCCATGCCTGTCGCTAACTAACAATCACTATTCTATGTGTCGTTTCAGCTTTCAACGTCGGTTTCTGAGTAGTTCAGGTTCGTTAAATAGAAGATTCCACCTCACCGAGCGTCGTCCTTTCCTTGGCAGTTTTCAGAAGGGATGGGACCCAGACACTGACACCATAGAATTCGAGCGAGAAAAAAGGGCTTTCTCGAACATTGTCTGCCTAAAACTGTGCAGGGGTCTGTAGCCGGGTTTCTGGAACTCTGCCAGTTCTGCATATCGGCCCCACTGTTCCCACTACTTAAGTAGCACTTACCTACATCATTGTCCGTTCAAGTAGTTGACTCCTTCGGACCCTCAGGTAGGCAAGAGAACGGGGAATGGAACATCTATAGCAAAGACGATGACAACGCCTACGGTTGCTCCAATAAATCTACAATCAGGCAGTCGAGCCAGGCCAATCCTCCAGGAATTACAGTATATTGTACCTATGCTCTGCAGACGGAAACAAGAAACAAGAAGACGAAGGCAGAAAGATAATAAATAGATAAGAATTTGGCAGCGAGGCAAGGTATCAATAACTGGGAGGCAAGACAAACCAAAATGAGGGAGATGTATGGTCATACAGGGTGAGCTCGGTGCTAATATATGTGGTGGGTACGAGCGTAGTAGTCCTCGAAAAGAAAATGAAGAGCAAGAGACGACAGCGAGCGATCAGCGCAGCAGTGCAAGATATCGGAAAGCAATCAATCGATAGACGAACGAAGAACAAGGTGCCCAAAAAAGAGAAAGACGATAGCAGGTGCAGATCAACACAGCAGAAGAGATCAGACAGACGACGAGCAGGACAGCAGACGAGAGAGAAGAAAGGAAGGATCAGTCATGTAGGTCGCTCCTCCGATCTTGCGACCGGTAATCCTCTTCGTCTTCGCTACCCTCGTCCTGAGAGTCTTCTGGAGCGATCATGTGCATTTGGCCCCCAACGCCTCCGCCCAGCGAGGTCGTCGTACCCCCAGCAATTTTGCCAGCGGCGCCGCCGACAGGCTTTTTGGGATTAGAGGGTTTGTTGTTAAAGCGTTTTTTGATCTAAGAAAAACTGATCAGGTTACATCGAAACGTAATAGAGAGAATGCACTCACGAGTTTGGCGTAGACCAGTCCGCAGGCATTACACAGCGTCCTCGGGCCTGTGACAGAAGTTTAAAATGTGAAGGGAGGTATGAAACGTTGGGCGTTGAACGCACCCATGGGCCCACGACGCCATTCGGGTGTCGAAGTAGCGTTGCATCCGAGACACGTCTGTGCTCCTTCCTGCTGACCCTCTTCGCCAGTTTTCTAGACACCAAAGACGATCAATATTGGCCATTTAGTTGGATAAAGTATGCGAAGCAGAATCGACACGAACGATGTACCCAAATGAAAGAGCGATAACATACCTGACGCTTCCGATCCCCACCAGCCGCTGTGCCCCCACCAGACGCGTTCGTGCCTCCACTAGCCTTAGACCCGTTCACCACAGCTTCCTTCCCACTATCCACCTTCATCACCCTCGAATCCTCCGTCGACTTGTTGACCTTCGGAGACGTCGTTGTCGATGACTGATTCGCCACATGTGGTGGATAATGCGAATGCCCTTGGGCTGAAGAGGATGTCGATGATCCTGCAGTCGAGGGTGGCTGGGGCGGCGGTACAGCACCAGCCAGCGAGCTCGCGCTCGTGCTCGTGGTCTGCCCCGGTGCAGCTGAACTGTACCCGCTGGTAGGTGGCGGAGGTGCTGGACTTGGGCCGATCTGGACGTGCTTCAGCGCCACCTCGAGCATCTGGCTCCCGTATGATGCATTCATGAGCAGCCTGCCCATGGCCTCGACGGAGAACGACGGGGTACCGTTGGAATGCCCATTGACGCCGTGACCTGCTGCTGACGAGGCCGAAGAAGCGGGTCGTCCATTTAGGTGGTTCGAGCTGCCGTTAGCCACAGAGTCGGTGTGGTCGAGAATTTCTCTAAACGTCTGTGCGAGCTATATATGCAACAGAAAGAAGGAAAATGCCGTCAGCATCTACCAACACGCGTTTCCAGACGAAACAGAAAAAAAGGAAAGCATCAGGGTCGGGAGAAGAACATTGAACACGTTCAGGCGCGCCTCGTGGAACTTCCCCACGAGATACATAACGGAAATAGCCAGGAAAAGAATCGGAGGCTTGCCGCAGCTCATCAGCGTACCCAGACCAGCCAAGCACAAGGACAGGTACGGCGCGCAAAAGAGACAACGGAACAGGAATTACATGGGATCAACACGAAGGAAAAAGAAGCCAGGTTGCAGATCCAGATACCCAGATCCTCGTCAAATCGCTAACAGGAACCACACTCTTGGAGACCGAGATTACATCGGGCTCGCTCGAACTTGAAGTGACTCCGAACAAAAGCGAACAGCGGCCCCGACAGGTTGGAGTCAGGAAAACGGAACGAGAACAAGGGCAAGAGTTCATAAACCAGAACAAAAGCCAAAAAAACACGACGAAGACGCCCACCCACCTTGATGAAATCCAAACCAATAGCTGCTCCACCACCGCCCCCGCCAGAAGAACCACCACCACTTGCTCCTCCTACAGAGCTTCCAATCGCACCCACACCCGGCCCCGATGCCGCCCCTCCGCCAGAAACAACACCATGCTGCATGCTCCCACCACCACCACGCCCAGAATCGCTCTGGAGCTGGCCCGATCCCGTACTCGACGATAAAGCAGACGAAGTCGACTGATGATACCCTGAAGGCACCCCACCACTCCCACTCCCACTCTGACCTGGATGACCTGGATGACCTGGATGACCGGCACTTGGAACCGGGCCGCCAACTCCACTCATGCTCAAGCTCGAGGACGAACTAGGCGGCGGCTGCTGGTGAGGGTGGTGCGCCGGCTGATGATGCTGAAGTGTCGTCGTCGCAGAGGTCGGGGGCGGTTGTTGTGCTTGAGGTTGAGGCGGAGGCTGAGGAGCATAATGCGATTGTTGAGGAGGCGGGTAACTCGAGCTGGTCGTCGAATATCCACCAGACGACGAAGGGGGCGGTGCATTCGAGCTGGATGGTTGGTACAACGAAGAACTCGACGTGGACGTTGTCGACTGCTGGGGGGACTGGTACGGCGGCGGGCCAGGCGTGGAACGGACTATATGGGCTAGACTGGTAGCCGGAGGAGGCGGGCCGGGGGTTTGTTGTTGATGGATGCTTCCTCCTGTTGCTGGACCACCTCCAGTGTTCGAAGATGACGACGACGCAGGAGGAGGCGGCGGTTGAGAAGCTTGGTACAGCGACGAAACAGGTGTGTATGAGTCCCTGCCTCTCTTCTTCCTATTTCCAGAACTGCTGCTTGGTAGAGAAGAGGACGAAGGTGGGTGCTGATGCTGGGAAAGCGAGGAAGATGAGGGCTGACCCGTCCGTTGCTGCTGCTGTATCATCTGTTGCTGCTGGTGATGCTGTTGTTGCTGGTGCTGGTGCTGCTGTTGCTGTATCTGCGACTGGTGCTGAGCCTGCTGTTGCTGTTGCTGCTGGTGTTGAGGATTCGGAGGGATTCGCTGCAAATACTGGACCGGAGGCCAGTCACGCTCCGTGTTGTGCTGAGAAACATGTATCGGTACCGCACCCGACCCAGGGCCACTCTGCACTTGCACCGACGAGGAGGAAGACGAAGATGATTGAGTAGGCGGTAGAGGTTGGTACTGAGGCGGCTGCGGTGTGGGCGTCGCAGAAGGTATGGACTGGTGCTGATAATGGCTTGACGGCGCACTTGACGCAGAAGATTGCGGAGGTGGCGGTGGTGCAGATGAAGACGAGGAAGATGACGGCGGAGGCTGATGGTACTGCTGCTGGCTCTGGTATCGACTCTGGCTCTGGGAGCTGTACGACGAATAACCGTGCGTTTGCGGTTGAGGATGGTGCTGTAACTGCATTGGAGTGGCCGTCGTCGGCAGAGGAGCTGGCGGTGGTGCCAGTGGTGTCATCTGCTGCTGCTGCTGTTGGTGCTGCTGCTGCTGACTGGGATGGCTGGGGTGGCTGGGGTGTTGCTGCTGCTGATGACCGCTAAATCGCCGTTCATCCGCTAGCGACGACGACGATGGGGGTTGGTGCATGATCCTCCTCGAATTCGAGCTTGACACAGAAGATAGTCCGTAGCCTCCAGACGAGGACGAAACTGAAACCCTATGGCTTTGCCCATGGCCAGATACACCCGGTCCAACATTGATCGAACTTGCTGAGCTTGGTGGTGGCGGGCCATTGATCATACGAGAAGAAGGCGGAGGGGGATGCTCATGGGCAGAGAGCGACGAAGAGGAAGAAGACGGAGGCGGTGGCCCATATGAAGAAGACTGATGGGCAGTTTGCAGAGAACTGCTACTGCTGCTTGGCGTGTGAGTGGGGTGATGTGAATGTGAAGAGTAGTGCCCCCAACTGCTGGCTGACGAGGATGGAAGTGGGGCGGGTTGAGGAGGTGGAGGTGGCGACCACTGAGGCTGATGTGACGGGTGCAGGGAGTACCCTGAAGGTGTAGAGGATGAAGAAGATGACGAAGGAGGTGGAGGAGGCGCTGAGGGGCCAACGTAGCTGGAAGACGGGTGACCATACCCTCCTGAAGAGGATGATGGGGGCGGAGGATAGTGCGGCGAATGTGATTGTGAATGTGTCGAGGATGTTGAAGACCGCTGTCGAAGTGTAGGAGCATGGAGCATTGACTGATGAGGCTCATAGGATGAGGACGACGAAAGGTGTGGCGGAGGTCCATGCGAAGACGAATGCGGGGGTGGTAGGTGCGATGGATGGTGAGTAGGCGCTGGTGGAGGGGGGCCAGTTGCATACGAAGGATACTGGTCATAGCTGGCGTTCAAACTCGAGGAATGGTGATACATGGGATACCGTCCGTCTGAGGACATGGCAGGAGATCTGATATCTCTGTTATAATGATACAGTGCCGCTTTCGTGGCCACTTTTGAGGCAGACAGAGTGAGGAAACGGTGGATTAAAAGTAGTCGAGGGGTCGTCGGGATAAGCTAGTCGTGGTAAGAGGGCAAAGACGGAAATGACAGCCGCTCGCCCGAGTTGATGAGTTTGATAAGACGCGCGAGGCCGCACGCTCTTGAGCCAAACTGAAAGAAGAGAGAGTGTGAGTAAGCTTATTCTGAGCACATTCAACGGGCGCGAAACGCAAAAGGGTTTAGCTCCCCAAGTCCGACGGCGAAAAGACGAAAAGAGAAGTAGCAAAAACAAAATGAACGCTTAAAGATAGACTAATGTCATGGATGTCAACGTGACGGGCCTCGAAGGAGCAACAGCGAAGAAAGACAGTGGAAATAGAACTGGGACCTGACGACGATGGCAGGCAGATAGACATGCCAGGAGGAGCAGAGCAACGGTCGGCCAGCCGGCAAAAATTCGCTCAGGACGAGCATTGTTCGCCGGTGACAAGGAGAGCACGGACAGCGAATGGCACAACGAGTACCACCAGGGTCCGACTTCCGAAGTCCGTCCTCCTGCTATGAATATCTCTCCTTCCTGCCTACTCCACCGAACGAACAGATCATTGATTCGCGACGAAACAATCAAGGAGAGAACGGAGTGTCGACTCTTGAGCGCGTTCAAACGCCCTCCCATCATTTCTTCAAGACAAAAACAGGATATGGGATACAGAAAAAAAGACAGGATTACTCACATAGGACTACCGGAGCTCAGCCACGAGCGCGACGCAAAAGTTGGGACCGAGAGCAGTGGACGAGCAAAGATACGGGATGCCGACGCTAGGGCTAGCATCAGCAATGCAGCCGTACGCCTGATACAGGGTTTTGCATAAAATATTGAACACTCAGATTGTTTTACGCCCAGCGAATTGCAAAAAGGGGGACCGACCTCAAGCTCAACGTCTCCCTGGAAAGTTCCGCTTGTTCCTCTCGTTCGCTGCTGGCCCGACTCGTTCCTTCTCCACGATCTGGCGAGGCTGCAGGCCAGAGAGTAACCCTGGGACTCCGAATGCGAAGGTACGCTCTAATTAAAGAGTCGAGAGGCGGTGCTCGTCGTCGTCGTCGCCGTCTGCAACGTCGTTGTAGAAAGAAGAGAACGGACGGAAGCATTGACTGGCCTGCTGCTGAGGTAAGGCCAAATACTCTCGGCCCGCTCGATGCCGAACGCCCTCCTCCAGTGCACTCCCTCACTCTTCCGAGAAATAATGCTGGATTGGGCAGTTCTGAACGCTATGTAGACAGCTGTATGATGTGTGCGATAATGCATGTGCTATGTATGGGATAAAAAACAAGAGACAGACGGAGGAACAATGGAAAGATGCAAAATGTCGGCTAGGTTAGATGATGATGAGAGAAAAGATGGACGAATTTCGCAAGTGGATGTATGGATGCAGGCATGTAGGGTAGAGGGTGTGATGAAGAGAATAAAGCGGACCATGGGGTGCAATTAAGAAAGTGAAAGGAAGGACAGAACCAGAATGAAAGAAGGCTAGAACTTGAAGAAGAGAGGTGAGGCAGAAAAAGGAAAGATGAGAGGGAAGAGACTTTATGCGGTGACAAGGGCTAGCAAAAGAAAAGAAATTTGAGTTCAGGCGTTCACGGAGGGCCGACCTCGGAGAATCCGTAGGTGTATGAGCGGAACGGGCGCAAAAAGCAACGAATCGACGATTCTCGGAGCCGCCTGATTACCTTCGCGTATTTTTCAATTGCCCCGCTCCTTCCCTACAAACCCGAATGCTCAACCCACCATCTTGCCATCGCTTCGTCTGTTATCCAAACGCCGAAACCTGCTCCTTATCCGGCCCTGCCCTCGCCTTCTTTCCCCGCTGCGTAGGCGCGACGCCCGCCTCATCCAGCCCACCTCTTCCACCCTCATACTCATCAAAATCCTCCAACGGGGGAGGTGGCGGCGGCACGTTGTTCTTCGATGTCACACCCGTACCCTGCCCACTCGCAGCAGCAGCAGCACGCTCCCTTGCCCTCCTCCTCCTACGCAGGATCTTCTTCCTGTTCCTCACCGCACGCCGATACCCCGACTCGTCGCCATAAAACAGGTCGTATTCGCAGAACGCGCAGATCCACTCATCTGCAGGGTTCGTGAGTTGGATTGAAGCAACTCCAGCAGTCGTTCCGGCGCCTTTCTTGCCCTTGCGGCGTGGCGGGATCTCAGCGGACAGAAACTGGAGGGGCAAGGGCGAGATAGCGTTCGCAGCATTGATGGCTGCAGCGTCACGATCGCCCGCGGTGCTGTGCGGGAGTCTGGAGGGCACATAGTTCCTAAGGTGATGAGGGTTTGAAGCGTTTGCGAGGGCTGACCGTTTCTTCTTCTTGCTCTTCGTCTTGCCACCACCAGCGCCTGTAGGGGTTGCCAGTGCATCAGCAGCACTCAGCGGTGCCGACTCGACTGATTCGGTGGGCGTCTGGACGCCTGTGTTGGACGCAGGTCCAGCGGTGATGGCCTTCGCCAGACGTTGTTGTCTCTGGATCTCCAACCTCGCCGCACGCTCGCGGTCTCGTTCTTGTCTTTCCCTCTTCGTACGACCACCCTTGACTAGAGGTTTGTTGCCGTTACTCGCAACGGCAGCCAGCCGTGCAGCTTTCGCCGCCTGTCTCTCCAGCTCTGCTTCGAACCGATTTCGTAGGCTGACGACCTCTTCCTTGGTTGAGATTAAGCGATCCGCGGCTGGAGTCGACCAAGGTGAGATGGGTTTAAATACGAGAAAGAGGGAAGAAGGAAAAGGGTTGAAGAAACGCGCATAAATGGAAGAGTAAAAAGAAGTGAAGGCATAAGATATGCGCATGTTCATGAACCATCGAGGTGTGGAGGAAGAGATGCGAAGGAAGAAAGAGAGAAGGGCTCCATATATATCTCAACTCTGTTGAATAAATAGGACGCCACGACCTCCCTTTGTGGCGACCGAGCGCCTACCAACCAACCTCCAACAACAAGAAACATCCGAGAACAAAAGAGCCACAAAAATACAAAAGAGCCACAGCAAAAAATAAGAACAGAGCCACTCACTAGCACTCGGACACACAAACACAAAACCCCCCGAAGGAAACGGTATGGCATCAGGATGCGGGTTCCTCCTCTCTGGCAGATCCAGCAGTACCTTCATCGCACGCGCCAGGCGGACTGTCTTCCTCTTTGATCTCCGGACCTTCTGTTCTGCTCCTTGGTTCGAACCTGTACCGAACCCACCGGAAGACCCCCAGCCACCCAACGCCCCCGCGAGCGGGTAGCTGCCTGA
>CACVBS010000001.1:2240626-2267837 GCA_902728275.1 Cyclocybe aegerita
CTGATTGGCAGGTACTTTCCGTTTCTTCGTGTTTCCGGGTTGGCGGAGGTAATCTGAGTAGTCGCAGTCGCCGCGTCCGTCGTCGTCATCGTCCTGTCTGCCATGCCCTGCCCCGCCTCCTGCTGGTGTGGGTGGTGCAGTGTTTCTTGCGCCGCCGAGACCCATACCACCCATCATGCTATTCATGTCCATACCCGGTAAGCCCATCCCCAAATTCCCAAGACCACCCATCGCCACACCTGCAGCAGCCGCCGCCGCCGCTGCGGCCGCAAAGTGCACACCGAACTCAATAGAGTCGAGCTCTGGCAGCGGCAAAGGGCCATTCCTGCCTGTGCCAGCGACAGCAGCGAACGCCGCCGCAGCTGCAGCTGCAGCCGTGTTATTCGCCGAATCCCCTTCTCCACCTGATGGGCTGTTCGTAGCATTAGCCAAAAAGTTCTGCACGCCTCCCAGAAGAGGCATGTAGTAATTCTGGAGCGCCATCCTCGCTGACAGCTCATCTGAATGCGTGAGCAGGTCTTCAGGAGTGAGGGTCGGCGGCAGGCCATCGAGTCCTTGCTGTTGTTGCTGTTGGTGCAGAATAGCCGCCGCGGCGCTTTGTTGGAGGAGGGCTGTGGCACTCTGCGCTACCAGCTCCAAGGTGCGCTCGTCGTCCATGCTAACCGTCGTTCGGCGTCGTTTTGGTAGTGGCTTCACCCGGCGAAGGGCTGGGAATTCTGGGACGTCGAAAATGGGCGACGGCAACCCTCGATACATGGTGCTTTTTGTTCTCGTCCTCGTGGAGGAGGCGTCCAGGTCGTCCTTGCTTCTATGCAATATGTTCTTGTGTGCGAGAAGACGGTAAATAGGTGCTGGAAGATGTCGATGTTGTGATGCACCCACCGATGATGGATTGATAGTCGATTCGTGAAAGGATGATGCAAGTCGTTACACCGACGTTGGTCTGGGTAAACGTGAAGGAGGTGATGGACGTCTAAGAAAAAGAAGGAAAGAACCGTGTCAGTGGCAGACGGTCAAAGAGTGGGACAGGGTGTGGATGGAACAGCGAAGTTTGCGGAATAAAGGTTATGACGGTGAGACAGCGCTCATAGACTCGGACAGAAAGCAAGTACGTGTCAAGGAACCAAACGAGTATCAGTGCTCTCAGATCTGTACCCCACAGGAAAAGATGACTGTGAAATCCCACTGCGCAGGTGATAACGGACATAAACCTGTTCTGAGAACAGCAAAACGCAGTGATGGCACAACTTCGGAAGGTTAGATCCCACAGATTATGGAATGGGAAATTATCTGGACGTCGAGATAATATTCGGGCTCGCTGCGGTGGACGATGAGCACATCGGCGACTAGGCACACGACTGACCCCAATTATCGGAAGTGGCACTGTTTGGGCGAAGAGAGATGGCGAGACCTCGGCACGGTGACGTGTACCCTTCTCCAGGTATACCGAGGAAAGACAGCGATGGTGCCCACAGCACCCTCCACAGCACGAGCAGCGGGGACAGCGCATTCCGAGATCCATGATCCTTCGCCATCGTGGCCCAATCCGAGTCTGGACTCCAATCCCTTGTAATTTGACCAACAGTCCAATGACGAAATAAGGATTCCGTCGGAGAAGCCCATAATGAAAAACAAAATAGTCCTCCCCTTCAGGGATGTTAACATGTCTGTGTCCCAGCACGCTGTCAATGCTCAAAACCATGCTCCAGCAAGCTAGCCCCGAAGCGAATGTCCACGTCCAGCACAACACCCTTCCCTCGGCTAGCCAACCAACGGAAAGGAAACCCCAAATCTCGAAAAGTCAAGCATTCACAAAGAACAAAGCACACACCTGCAATGCCCAACCAACGAGGCCTCTCGTTGTGACCCACCGACAATTCCTTTCAATACCCCTCCAAACCTTTAAGCGCAAGACGTTCGTTCGTCAAATATCCAACAAATTCCTGAGTAAGGACCCCTCGTGGCAGCAACGAACAGGTGCTTCGGGCTTCTGGTCTGAGTCGCAGGTTGCTTGATGCTGCAGCTGCTCGGACAAAGGAACAGTGCCGCGTCAACTGCTCAATCGAACGTCCGACAATGAGGGAGGGCGAGGGGCAATGTCGATTCCCAATCCGAGCTGGTCAACCCCACAAGTGGCGCAGATTCCGTGACGTTGTTTTCCTAACCTTGGTAAGGAAGTCTAAGGGTCGAAGTGGTGCTTCGAAGTCTGTAATCAGGAAGGCAATGGACTCTTGTTTGCGTTCTCTTGAAATTCGACTGTCGGTGGGGGTGAGGAGAAAGTGAAGGGGACAAGTTATAAATCAAGGGTGGAATAATAAATGTGATGGTCGAATTTTTGGGCGAGGCTTGTTGGCGGGGTTCGCCGATTGCCGCAGCCAATTGCCGTCAGGTCCTCCTGCCAAGGGCATTGGAAAATTAGGTCGAACGTGTAGTCGACGACTTGATCTTTCTTTGATGCTTTCTTTGAAGCTTTCTGTGGGGTCGAAGACAGTCGAAGGGAATCGAATGTACACAGAAACAGAAAATATATATGACCAGACGAACAGACAGAAGTACTCGTACGCTACTAGAAGCTATCTATTTACTATCAATGTGAATCCACTCACAAAAAAGACGGGTGGAAGGGAGGAGGCATAGCGAAGAGTTCAAGAAAATCGAAGAAAAGAAACATCAAATCTCTCTCAGAAAAAGAGGAAAAAAGGGGGACCTAAATCATACACTACAATCGTCTAGTATCGTGCTGCATTATCAAACGAACAAGGAGAAAAAGAGATAAGTACGAAAGAGAAGTTAACGCCCGCCCAAGGATTTCGACAACAGACACAACTCTATCGTACAACGTTCACAAATTGAGGGGGTATCAAGAGGAGAATTGTTCGACGAATGATAATGACAAATGACGATGGATGGTAAAGACGATGATGATGCCGATGACGATACGAATGGACGATATGCTGGATGACCAATGGGTGCACAATTGAAATGGCGATGCGTAGTGGGGAAAAGTCATGATTGATTAATGTTGCTCTGCTCGTCCATGCAATGAAAATGTTGATGGTGGGATAACTGGTGTAGAAGGTCGAATGTGTAGAGGGTTGATGACGACGAAGACAAAAACGATAGGGCGGGGCGAGTGAAAGAGTCGAAAGTATGTGCCAACCAACCCGAAGCGATTAAGGTAGGGGTATAGGTGTTGGCGTCGAGTAATGTCGCCCGCCTCTAGCGTCTATGGATGATGATGACGATGACGATGCATGGTGTATGGCTGTATGATAAACGTGCAGGCGGAGGTCAGGTGTCGAGTCGTACCAGACCGTGATTAGTGGAGGCAAAGTGTAGGCGGGGTGCCGATACCGGAATTAGGTGTGGATGGCGAGGGTATTGTCATCATACATCATACAGTCTAGAGGAGAATCATACAGGACATCTTCGTCCCTCTATCAGTCGAAAAAAGGCGGTCGATCCACAGGGGCGGGTAAGTCGGTGTCGACCACCATAAGGTGAGGGTCGCATGGGATGAGCAACATCGTGTCGAACGAGGAGTCGTTATAGCGCAGCACAATTAGTCATGAGGGTCGTCATATGCATATGTAGGATCCAGGTCGGTTTGAGGAAGAGAGACTTGATGGTCGCGGAAAAGAAAAGAGGAAAGCATAGGAGGAATTGTGGAGAGTTGAAGGCAGAAAGGGAAAGGGAAGAGGCTGTGTTTTTGGGTTTTATGCGGGGGTTCTGTTTCTGTGTGTTATAGGAGAGCATAGAGGGAAAGGCGAGACGGCGAGGAAACGGGAGTCAACCAGGGATTTACCACCATCCTCCTCCGTTTCCTCCTCCTCCACCGTAGCCTCCACCATAACCACCGCCGCCACCGCCATAGGCAGAGGGAGGACCACCGTATGAAGCAGCCCTTCCACCTCCGTAGCCGCCTCCTCCGCCTCCACCTCCACCTCCACCTCCGCCACCTCCAGTCCTGTAATCCCTACCGCCCGAACCGCCCCTTCCACCACCACGTCCTCGACCACCACGTCCTCTGAAGCTACTGCTTCCAAAGCTCGCCTCATGCGCGACTGTCTCAAGCCAGCCAGGGATATCCTGGTTCGCCTCCCGCAGAAGCTCCACCAAGTCCTTGACAATATTCTTGTTGCCACGGTTGAAGAACGCAGTCGACACACCCGTGTTGCCGGCACGGCCAGTACGACCGATACGGTGGACGTAATCGTCAATGTCAGAGGGCAGGTCGTAGTTGACGACGTGGGTGACATTGGGGATATCGAGACCACGAGCAGCGACAGCGGTGGCTACCATGATGGGGGTCCGGCCTGTTCGGAAGGTCTGCAGGGCCATCTCCCGCTCGCGTTGGGTGCGATCGCCGTGAATCGAGGTGGCAGGGAGGTTGTTGCCCATGAGGAAGTCGCTGAGCATATCTGCCATGCGCTTCGTCTCGACGAAGACAAGGGTAAGACCCAGATCCTCCTTAGGCTGCGAGGCAAGGATGTCGAGAAGGACGCTACGTTTGTCCGCGTCCTCGACGTACTCGATCTTCTGCGTAATGTTCTCAGAGGTAGAGCCAACACGGCCAACAGAGAGGAAGATATAGTCCTTGAGGAAATCCTTTGCGAGGATCTGGATATCGCGTGGGAAAGTGGCGCTGAACATGAGTGTCTGACGCTCGTTGATGCCCGGCATATCCTCGCCCTGGACGATCCTGCGAATCTGGGGCTCGAAACCCATGTCCAACATGCGATCAGCCTCATCGAGGACGAGGTACTTGATGTTGGCGAGACTGATCCTTCCACGCTCGATGAGGTCGACGAGACGGCCTGGAGTTGCGCTCAGAAGGTCACAGCCACGTTCGATCTGTCGGAGTTGCTGGTTGATATCCGCTCCACCATAAACCACCGCTGGGCGAACCCACGAGCGATAGGCAAACTTGCGGGCCTCGTCGTGGATCTGAGACACCAATTCGCGGGTGGGGGCAAGGATTAAAGCGGTGGGGTAGGCTTTGCGAGTGCGGCTGTAAGAATTCTGCTCTTCCGGAGGAGCACGAGGGCCTTCAGCGAATGAGGCCGATAAAATGGGGAAGAGGAAACCTCCAGTCTTGCCGGAACCAGTCTGGAGAGAATATCAGATGATGCCGAAATGAAGAGCAGACGTAAGCGTACCTGGGCGCAAGCCATCAAATCGCGACCCCCGGCAACGATGGGAATAGAGTACTTTTGAACGGGGGTGGGGGTGGTGTACATGGCAAAGCCGATGTTTTCCAAAAGAATGGCATCCAAAGGAGGGGAGGTAAACTGGATGACGGGCTCGGGGACACCTGCGCCAGTAGCTTCGACAGGAATGTCGTCATATTTCTCGAAGTTGATTCCTGTGTGCTGTTTGGAGGGGTCGTTCTGGTCGCCAAAGAGCTCCTTCTCCATGCGCATGTTGCGTCCACCTACGACGTGGCGGCCATCCTTCCAAGCACCGTAGCCAAAGGTTTCGCGAGCACCAGAATCGCGAGGGGCGAGAGAGCTACTCCAATTTCCGCTGGTCTGGGGGCCGGCCCAACCATTGGCATTGCCTCCGCCACGAGGCGCAGAGCCTATAGCGCCACGGCCTCTGTCTTGATAGCCACCTCCCCTGCTTTCGAAGCCGCCACGGGCGGCCTGAGGAGCAGGTGAAGGCGTGTTGTTACGGGAACCAGCCCAACTGTTTCTGATGATGAGTCATGTAAGCCAAAAGTGACACCTCAGCGCAAAAAGGGAGCAAGATGCGTACCCGTTGGAAAAAGAGGGATTCGAGGCAGCCCGCTGCACACCCCTGAGGTGGGGGGGAACATAAGCAGATTTGGTTAGGGAAAGAGAGTCTGAGTAGCGCTGTAAGTGGGTGCTGTGCGGGGTGGTGTGAAAGCGAGGCTCACCAAATTGACGCTCCATGCCCGTGGTGCCGTTTACAAGACCATTTGTCATATTAGGTTAAGCAGTAAAGGTCTGTTTGTTTTTGAGAAATTCCTTCGTCTGAAAAGAGAGAGGAAAAGAAAAATGGGTGTTCTAAGAGGATGATGGGTGAGATCAAAGAGCGGGGGCTCGCTGTTTCTGAAAAATTCGCCCACCTTATGCGTGTGCTGACAAATTAGAATTTATTCACACGATCACGGGACATCGTGGCTGTACCAATTTGAATTTCGACGACGCGAACGGACGTGGCAGCCAGCGCTCTCCGTCAACAGCCATGTCCCACTCGCATACACACGCACCCGGCGAAGAGCACTCCCACTCCCACTCACATGGGCCACAGTCGCCCCAGTCCCCGCAGAGTCCAGGGATGCCTCCCATCGACCCCGCACTACAGGCTCTCATCGACCAGGACTTTGTTCCCAGCCCACTGACACTGTCCCAAGAAGGGAGCATCGCCCTCTGCTCGGTACACAGGCTCGAGAAATGCGATGAATGTGGCGTCGACTTCATCAACACGAACCGTCTCTCACGGATCCTCGTTTCCAACCCCACCCTCCTCTGCCCTCCGCCCGCAAACGTCATTTCACAAAAGCTCACGCAAGTCGTGACTACCACAAAGGAGGAGGGAAATGTACGCCATTTTTGCATCGTAATTCTTGTACATTAAACTAATTCGCCTCCAGCAACTGTTTAAAACAGGCCAACAAGCACAGGCCATCGCCCGGTACACCGCGGCAGCAAACATGGCCGTTCAGCGTCCACCATGGGAGGCCAACCAGTTCATGCGCGAGGAACTCTCAACCGTAATCTCCAACCGCTCAGCAGCCTACTTCGATAGGAGGGACTACGTTTCTGCCCTCGCCGACGCAGAGACTGTCATCGCGATCCGCCGAAACTGGAGCAAGGGGCACTTCCGCAAGGCCAAAGCTCTCGTCGGTCTCGAACGCCTACGGGATGCCGCCGACGCTGTTCGATTGGGGCTGGACTTTGAGCCAACGAGTAGTGTACGTTTACATGCTTCTTGCCGTTGACTTCATTCTCATTTCGAATGCAGGAGCTACTGAATTTCCTCAACGACATTGAGAGCGTGGAGAGGAAGTTGGAAGACAAGAAGATCGCGGCAAGACAAAAGAAAGAATCTACACCGGTACCCGTAGCAGCAGCTGTTACAACAGCGTGATTGATATATTTCTTTCGTACCCCAGCAGTCATTCACCGTTCTTGTATTTATTTCCTTCTTCCTTCTTTCAATATCTACACACTTTGGCCATGTACCACCCTACGCACAACCATCTCGAATGGAGGCAGGTTTCTTCCAGCCAACCTCTCTGGACTCCATCATCAGCACGGTTATGTATTTATGCAAGGTGTTGGTAAAAGTAACCACTTCGAAATGATGAGCTGTCCTGTTAGCCGTCGATTGCCCAAACCATTTCGTCAAATTTAAAATCGAAGCACTTGGGTAGTCGATAGCTGGTCAATAGGGCTTTTCATTCACGGTATGGCGCAAGGCGGGCTGCATGTCTATTTTTGAGCAACTGCCAAGCTATTTTTAGCACCCAAAACTCTGCGGTCCAGTGAACCAATTGACTAGCTCAGTTCACCGGCGTGGCCCCCATCGAGAACTGCAGGCATATATGGGGCAATCCAGCATTTTGCGGCTGTGGTAATTAGGCGCTCACCAGAGAAGTGGACGAAATTTTAGAGCGGTGTCCAGGCGCGCCCGTAGGGTATGGAAGGGAACCATTATGTGCGCGCCCTAGGACATACGACGATCGAGAACAGGAAACTAGAATCGATTCTTGGAATATTTCTGAAATACAAGCGGATAGAAGAGATCACTACGGCAGGTGTTTCACTTTTCACTGACAAGTAAACTATACATTTGAAGTGGGAGGCGAGGGGTTCACAAGTCGTGGCTGCACTCCAATGGCAGCCATAAATTTCTCGAAAGTCACCACCCCATTGCATGTCACAAATTCATGCTCTTCATAGCCAGGATCCCCTTCTGTCGGCCGGAATGCCATGGCTGGCCTGAACACCTTGCGGTAGAGCGGGGTGACCCATTCTTTCCACACACCCTCGAAATGTGGCAAGATCGCGTCGCCGACGATACCGAACCCATGGCCCAGATAGAACGTTGTCTTCGCCATGTACGCTGTCTCCTTGTTCCACTTCTTGAGGCAGGGCGGGACAGGCCGCCTCCGCGAGCCCTTGGTATCCGTTTTGAATGTGTACGGCGTGCACCCCCAGATAAGGAAGTAGAAGAGCAGTGAATCGGCGGCACTCGAGACTTGCGGGGCGGCAGGAGCAGGTCCTTGGACATGAACAGTTGTGTGCCTGTGCGGGGGTGGGCGTTGGTCGTCGGAACGAAGCCTTCCCCTTCGACCTCCGACGCCAAGGCAAAGTCGTTGAGAACGCCGCGGATGATCGACGTCGTAGGTCTTCCAAAATCTTCAAGGTCAACAAGCGACATATTGCTTTCGTTGATGTCGCAGTGAAGGACACCGCCAGTCGTGTCCGTGTGATAGTGGCCTGCATGCAAGAGTCAGGAGGATGCGTGAGCTACAGATGAGGCAAAATGCACTTGCATTCGAGACAGTTGAGGAAGATAGTTTGGACCTCTTCAATACTACTGGCATCAGTGATACTATGACATGGACGCGAAACGAGGACATTTACGACGCGATCGCGAACGGGTTCTTCCTCCTTGCGCGTCTCCAGTGCCCATGACTCAAGCTTCAGACGGTTCGGCGCGATCATGCCAGATTCAAGTCCTAGCCGACTCCCTGCGGGGTTCACAAAATGGCGCACAAACGGGTCGAACCCCGCCCGCTTCGTGCTCGCCCTGCTGAAGGCAAAGAGGGATGCTGCAAGCAGCTGAGGACCATTACCGGCGACGCGGAGGAAATCGTTGAATCCGACCGTCCGAATGACAGCAGTCGCAGTTCCACAGCGCTGTCGTAGTTCCATCGATGGTGATGCTCGTCGTGAAGTGGCGCCCAGAGTCGAGTACGTCGCTGGAGGGCACAAGCCTATCGCCTGCAACGAGGACCCTCACGCGCTTCGAATCGCCGGACTCGTTCGGGCCGTCAACTTGGCTAATGGGCCGTTTGGTTGAGGTCGAGCTGTTGACGGCAGTCGAGTGACTTTGGACGAAAGACATTGAGCCTATGTTGTAATGAGATCGTGTTGTTGCGGTAGATAGTGTAGCACAAGCAGCGCAGTCGATTTCCAGAGCCATACAAACGTCTTGGAGCAAGGCAGCAGAGATTTCACGGAAAGGCCGATGGCGTATGGGCTCCGAAGTGGCGTCGGCGTAGACGTTTTCATATTGCTTCAAGGCATCTTCTTGGAGCCCCCACTGTGCATTGAGAATGGTGCCCAGAGTACTGGAATCAAGGCTCCAGATCTTCTTCACGAAGTCGGAAACGGAAACGGAAGCATCCAAAAGCTCAACCTCGAGCTCTTGATGAACTGCGGACATAGTTCAAGCTGCCTTGATCGAAGTTGCTAAAGTCTAACTCTAGGTTTGAGGGAGATAGCTTGATAGTCAAGCAGGTACTCACAAGTAGGGGATCCAGAAGACGTGATTTCAAATCCAAATGATGAGGTTGAGTATGAAAGAAAGATAGAAAGACGAAGACATTCGACCTGATTGATGTGCAGATGAATCGGGATAACACGCCTTCAAGTGCCTTTAGAACAAAGTGTCGTCGTGGAAAGTGGCCGCCAATGCGGTTCGGGATCAACAATGGCAGTGGTGGTGGTGGTTTGGAACAAGTTGCGAGTGCCGCGCCATCTCCCAAAAGCAGTCGGGCCGACACCCCGCCCGATACAAACCAGAGAATTGGTCACTCTGGAATCACGAAAGTCCTGACACTATTTTCCTTGGACATCTCTTCTAACACTCCTCCATTATTATAATACTCCGCGCTTCACCAACTTAAACCTTCTCCAACTTCCTCCTCGCCAACTCCTCATGGAACACGTCCCTCCATCCCTTGCGAATCGCCATCTTATGCGTATGCTTGTCCCCAGGGTGATGCGCAACGAGGCCGTTGAAGATCGCCGCCATGTCCATCGGGGTGATGCTGTACCTCTCGCCGTGCGCTGGCATGCCACCGATGCGGTGCAAGATGTCCGGGACGCCAGGCGCCTTTGCCTTGTGGTGCTTCTCGCTGAGCGCAATTCCGTGCTCCTGGTTGACGAGCGTGTAGTCGACGAAGATGCTGGGAGAGAGCGTCATGGTGCCTGTGGCAACTGGCTCCCGAGGCCTTTGAGTAGTCCTGGCCCATGAGCGTTCGCGGGGTTGGGGTCCCTGTGAATGGTGACGGGCAGTTCGCACTGAGCGGAAAAAAACGATGGCTTGTGGTCGGCGTTGAACGGCTGCATAGCGCCTTCGTACGTGGTGCATGCGATCGCAATCAACCCGCTCAGCAGGTTTCCGCTTTTGTAGCGGAAATTGGTTTATCAAGAGTTAACAGGACTTGGGAGGCGGAGAGCTGAGTATTGGGAGCATGAAGCAGTATATGGTCGATGTGCTGCTGCGCTTCAGTTCCGTAGAGGTAGAACGGCATCTCCTCCGGGTAGACTTTATCGAGGTGCTTTGGAGCGATGGACCGATTGACAACGACTTTGATATTGGAAAGTTGAACATTGGAGAAGAAGAGCTTTGAATGTTTCGTACTAAAGAAAAAGTCAGCCAGGATTAAATGGACGAGAAAGAGAACGACGTACTTCAATCCCTTGTGGATGGACACCTTGCAATGCCCAGCGGAGAAGACTTTCGAGAGCTGAGCTTTCTCGGTCGTCAATGTGAACAGCGTCGCTGGTTCCCCCTCTACTTGTTCAGCGTAGGCGCGCATCACGTTGGCCGGAAGCTCGGCGGTGAGGACCACTTGCTGACGGTAGTTTCCAATGTGAAACACTGAGATGTACGAGAGGAAGAGCTTGTCCGTTCCTTGCATGACGAACGAATGATGCGCCTTAGAGACCGAGATACGAGCCTCCCATTCCTGATCAGAAAAAATGAGTCAGTTAAGGTGGCAGGTAAATAGGGCGCAGTCGAACCTTGATCTCCTCCTTCGCAGCTTCCTTGAATGTATCCGCGAGGCTCTTAACCAAGCTGTGTGCAGTAGGAAAGGGCGACATCGGGGCGAGGATCAATACCGTAAGATCGCCTTCACCTTTGAGCCCAAGTCGCTCTTTGTAACCTTTGAGCCCAAGTCGCTCTTTGTACTTCTCCAAGGCCAGACCATACGTTTTCTCTTCAAAAGTCGAAGACCCAACAATCAGCTCGCGGGTGTAAGGATCGTCGTGGCGCTTCGTGACAGAGAACCGCTCGAACAAACGTCTGTTCAGGAAGTTCGCTTCTGCGACGTCCTCGTTGACCTTTCCATCCAAGTGGAAGTTGCAAGCAAAGACTATGATGCAGAGATCGCCGCCCAGCTCGGAGAGCTTGTCCATAACGCCTGGGTTGTTCAAGATCTCGTTGTTCGACTTGTTGACGATGTTGTCAATGATGTACTGCGTTTCTTTGTCGATGGCAGATTGGGGTAGGCCATCTCTCTCGGATGGAACAAGGTCTTGACGATCAAGTCGGGCTCGTTCAACGTCATAGTCGCCCAATTGCAGTATAACTACGGGAGTGTTAGAGTTGTAAAATATGCGTACTTTCGCCGATGTATACATCGCTTCTCCAAGAAGAGCCCCATAACCCTTGTGGTGGAGGCCAATGACATGATGAGCTAACCAGACAGACGTGGCAGCAGCCCCTGGCTTGCTAGAGACATCGTGAGTAATGGCAGGCAGTCAAGATACGAAATATCACGCACCTGCCCTCCACACCATAAACTCCAATGCTGTCAACGTCGGCGTTGGTGTTGATGTAAGCAGCGGTCAGAGTGACCATGAAACGCAGGCGCTCGTCTCTGTAGCACAAAGTTCCCGCGGGATAAGGTGCGAACCCGGCCTTGTGGGGATCGATAGTGCAAGAATCGGCAAATCGGATGGAGAATAGTTGATTCTTGGTGTATTCTGAAAGCGGCCGTTGAAGGACAATCTCCTCGCTCGATGGAAGGTCAGCGGGGACAGGAATTATGACAGGCTCTGCCGGAGGCTAGGTGCCAAGTTGGTAAACAGAGCCTTTCAGGGGAGTAGTCAGTACGCACCAATCGAAGCGAAGTAGCCACCCTTTACCCTCAAGTCAGTGCAAGCGAGGAGGAAATGAACAGCTTGAAGACGCACCCAAGCAGCGTCGACATGGACGTAGAAAGAGAGACCCAATTTATGATATCGATCACGGAGCTGGATGATGTCGAGAAGAGGATCCACCGCTCCATGCTCTGTCGTTCCCATGACCGAAATCACAGCATATACAGCTGTCTCTTCCTCTAAACATTCTCGCAAGAACTTATCCAACCGATGCATGTCCATACGCGCACTGATGTCGACGCCGATGTGGGCCAGATTGCCCATGCCCATACCAGTGATAGCTGGGAGAACATAATAATGTCAAGTACATGTCGATGCAAACGCAAAAAGGCATACAGGTCGCCTTTGGCCAAGAATAATGGCAAGCGAGGCTGACGGCCATCTTGGGAGCCTTGATCTTGAAATACTCCTCGAGAACTTCTTTTCCCGTATTCGCGATTAAGTAGTCGGCCACAGCGCGTTCGATGAACTGAGTGGAAATTCCGTAATTGGCGACGAGGCGCGTAGGGAGATCCAGAATCTCGCCTACGGTGAGATTGAGGAGCTCCCAGGCAGAACAGTTGACGATTTTCTTCTTGTCCCCATTGCAGAGGTTCACTTCAAAGGTGCTTGCGACAATAGAGAGGCGGCCTTCCTTTACGGCGCGCAGCAGCGACAATGGATAGAACTTGAGGTTTCGAGCTATAGACATGAAGGCAGCAATGAGAATCCAGGGAGCCTTCCGAGGCATAAAAAGTACTAACCAACCCTAAGTAAATGGTGGAATTTGAGATCAATCAAAGCGACCAAAGAGGTAGAAAGAGTAAGAGATGAACCTCCAAGTTGGCGACAGTGCCACCGCACGTGATGTGACCCCATCCAATGGCAGGCGCCGGTTGGATAGCCGGCTTCGGGTCGTAGGACGAACGATAACCAAGCATTCTACAAATCTGCTGCCCTACAAGGTATTCGACATGGCTGGTTATGGGGCCGACCTCCGGAGTAACGTTGTTCTGGTTCCAGAGCAGTCCAACGAGGTAACCAAGAATAGAGGGCATCGATGGGTCGGAAATCGTGTGGCCGTTGTGCCGGGGAGAGAAGAATAGAATACAGTGCTTCGCGAGCATCTTGCTGAGGAAGTCTATATAGCCTTCGAGTTTGTGCTTTTGTTTGTTAAACGTGGCAGAGTGGACAGTTGCTTGATCGATGAAAGTCTTTCCGACCATTTGTCAATAAGTATTCTGTCAGTCTGGAGGATGGACATTTGAACTTACTGGATCATCGGGATAGAATTTCTCTCGAGCCTCTTTCATGTCCTGAACAATGGTAGTAAAGAAATCCTGGAGGATTTTGTGATTCTTTCCTTTGGGTCCGAGGAATGAGGCACAAATTTGCTCGTGCGTTGCGCTGAGGCTGGAGTAGCCAGCATCAGTGTTGGATTTATGAGAAGGCATGAGTTCTGAGTTTTCGGGTAAGACGAAGTTCCTCGAAGAGAAGAGGGCCTTTGTATATGTACATCTGGCCGTTCAGGCCCGAAGTAGTCAATCAACCAGCTTGGGCTATAAATCAAGGTGAGCATCGATTGTATGCTTACAAAGGGTCAAATCAAATAGCAATGTCCCTTAAAATTTGGTGAAATGCTTAACTTACCTTTAACCTTCCATGAAAGTTGGGTGGGGGTCATATGCACGATACCAGGTATCAAGGGGACGTTATGTGTATTTTTGCATCAGAAGGTTTACGGTGTACGAATCCAGGAAATTAACGGGGTTTTTTATTTATGGTGTCTATCTCTTTAACCGTTATTTTTTGCCTCTTTTCTCTCCATTAATCGTGTCATATTAGCCTCAGGGGTTCCATATCTTTGTTCCATATTGCCAGACACCAGGGTCTTTAAGCTGCTTTCAAACCTTATCCTTAGTCACCTTTCAATTTATTCACTCTAAGTACATTTGGTACTACCATCATTTAGCTCATCGATCTACATGGACAATTGCGCGCTGGCTTGACGCGGAATGTGGCGCACGCGTCGATAACTGCCATTTTTGTGACATTTTGATCGCTTCCTAGCTTACGTCATTATGCGGAGATCGAGGATGAATCTGTGCGGTTTAGCTCAAACTCGGCACTAGGACGAAATGACTATAGGGATGGAATGCCTAGAATGACTCGGGGGTCATTACTTGACCGTGACGGATGAATGATGAAGATGGCGGGCATTGACTTAGCGGCTAGCCAATATCACGCTGGCACATCGCAATAGTGATGAATTCATGGGGACTAGCCATCACTGTCCCAGACTTTGGGAAGATGCCAAATTAAAAGCGAACAAGTAATGAACGAGGTGATGCCCAGTGGTGTTGGAAAACTCTCCGATGTGTTTTGTTGGTTGATTTTGAACAAAGAATCAGAGTCAGAATCGAGGCTTATCTCGTCAATGAGCTTCAGTCGGCTGAGATATTGATCCAAGCGTAACAGGGAAAGTGACGAACGGCGTGAACGGAACTTCGCTGACAGTGAATCCATCCCAAGGAAGCTCCGGTAATGTATTATACAGATATAGAGCAGACTCGGCTCAGGCTTCAATAAGTGACGGTGATCCTCGGAACTAACATTTAATTGTAAATCTGACAATCCGAATATTTCTGGCCTGTCCCAGGCTGGTCAAAGTTCTCAGCCGGACTGAAGAGCCTGCTTGAGAACAGCGGCGTTCGAACTCTGAATGCCCCTATCCGATAGTTGGATGAGAGAGCTGCTGGTGAAATATCTTCAGGACCAACTACTAGAGGCTCGATTTATGATGTTCCAAAATCGAAGTCCTTGAGACGCACAGCGATACCTGCCCTTAAGGACGCGTCGCTCTGCGTTCAATGCCTGCCTTACCTCTCTCTAGTGTCGTTTCTGTCAACATTACGCAATGTGCTGCCAATACGGTCCCCGGCGATATAGGAGATCTGAGTAACGCACCGCATACTTGGCTGCAATTCCAGAAGCCCGGCGGGCCTGTGTCTGAGGGTTTCTGGTCTGAATTCAACGCAGCGGAGTGCACATTCCACAAATACACCATAAATGCGATTTCAATCAACGGGGACACCCCCGGCTTGCTCACAAAGCTATTACCGATTTGGTGCTTCTGGGGCATTGAAAACGGAGTATACGGTATTTCCTCCGTCTGCTGTTGAGAGTGTGTGATTACCGTGATTCCTGAAGGTATGCTTGCTTTATTGACAATATCCAGTTCTTCGTCCACGATTTCACGGACAAACTGTAGGGCATGAGATCGCATCCATGCCCACAGCTTGCGCTTTCCCGTATCAGTCCCAGCGATATGGTCGAGGATCGCTTCCAGTTTTTTGTTGCTCCCTTCATAGAACTCGGAACGATAAGCGAAATATTCCGGTTTAGATTCGTCGAGGATATCGATGAGCAAGTCGAAAGGGCTCATTTGATTTTCCTTCAGGAGCGCTACCACCTTCTCGACGTGCTCGGCACTAGTTCGCGGGGGCTCTTCTGCTTTCGTGGCAGGGAGAGGGGATGCGGTTGGGCTGCAATAGATCATATTCGGTATAAATCTTACTGAATACAAGAGAGCCGACTTTGGTTCTTCAGCGCCACCGAATTCTCCACCAACGAAATCCGTGGCTCCCTCCACCATACCCGGGTCCCTCTCAACTACGTCGTCGCGTGTTGCGGTTGCTTCAGGAACGGAAGCAGAGAATTTTGAAGCCCTGAAGCGGAAGTTGAATTGGTGCTGCACTGGTTTAGCGGTTTCGAATGTCTGGGGCGCGTCGGCATTGGTCGTGCTGGAAGGAGCGCCGCAAGTGTCTATACCACTAAGAGGTGAAAATGAGATCCTTTGCTCATAGAGGGCAGACGCGGTTGGCTTCTTGCGCCTAGGTTTCGTCGTAGGCTTCGTCGCGGTCTTCGTCGTCGCCTTCGCGAGAATATCGGCAGAGGACCGTGGCCGTGGTTGCGGACATAAACGTGACTTGAGGGTTTAGGGTCGGTCGGATTTACGGTTACTATATAGGGAAAAGGTTGTGTCACCGACGAACGCGACGCAAATTCAACCCCTGTTCAAACCGGTCTGGAATAGTGTATACTTATCGACAAACCTCCTCATCTCATCATCTAGACGGACACCAGTCTACTCAAATGCATTTTCATTAACTACCACTAACGGAGGATACCCCACTTGCGACTGACGCATAAGGTGGTGCCGTCACCTGCCGTCACCTTTATTTTCAACTGGCTCCCAATTTCTTCCCCATATCCCAACCTCGCAGACGAATCTTTACTTTTCTCATGACGCAAAGCCTTTGGAGGCCCATTCCTGGACAGAACTTCAGCTAGTCTGCCAAGGCGAAAACTTGCCGATGACCTCACCTCTCTCCGTCATCGCCAGCTCTTTTCTCGTGCAGAAGAGCAACAACTCGACTCGAAAACGATATACCTGCCATTTACATCAGCCAGTTTATATGTGCTTAGCACATACGAAATTGTCTTGCTTTCGACGTTCGTACGTGGCGATCTGGCAGGCCGGCTGGCAGTAGTACCTCCTTGAATCCTCCTCCCGTATAAATGTAAGGACACTCATGAAGATCAAGACATCCTCCCTTATTCCAGACCTCGGACCCGACCATGAAACACACACTTTTTGACATCATTGTGGACCAGTTCAGGCGGGTACCCCCTGTCGTTTATGACGGCCTATCTGGAAAACACGTCGTCGTCGGCGCAAATATAGGGATCGGCTTCGAGGCTGCGAAGCATTTTGCGCGCATGAAGCCCGCGAAACTTATCCTTGCGTGCAGGAATCAGCAGCGAGGCGAGGATGCTCTCAAAAGTATGCCTTCTGATCTCTACTTTGAGGAGCAACTAACGGTTATTCTTCTTTCTAGAGCTCAGAGAAGATACACGCTGCGAAGTGGCTGAGCTGTGGCTCGTCGATCTCGCGGATTTCTCTTCGGTGAAGGCGTTTGCTGACCGCTACGAGGAAGAAGGCGGAAGGCTCGACCTGCTCGTTGCAAACGCGGCGTTCCTGCCTATAGGCAACACCCCGCAAATGACTGCTAAGGGATGGGAGCTAGCGTATGTGTGCATCTCCAAGTTCTGGCTTTTGACTAATTGGTGGCTTGGCTTCCACTGCTGTTTTTGAACTGCAGATTCCAGACCAACGTCCTCTCCCAATCGCTCTTATCTCTCCTCCTTCTGCCGAGGATGCTAGAAACGGCGAAGAAGAGCATCACCCTCCCGCGTCTTGTCATCGTATCGAGCGAGACTCATTATTTCTCTGCCATGGGCACACAACGGGACCTGTTGGGCTCGGAAAACCCTTTGAACGTGTTTGGCAGTCAGGCGTATTGCACGCCAAGGTGTGTCTATCTCCTTTGCGTCTATCAACTATTTTCCTTCACATCCTCACCACTACTCAAATGCTGCAGCGTATAAAGCAGTCGCTATCTCGACACGAAATGTTAGTCAATCCTCTCTTCCAATTGAGAGAAATGTGTTCCTAACTCTGAGGTTTCCAGTGTTGAACATCCTCTTCACCCGGGCGCTCGCAGACAGACTCCAGGACGAACCGCTCATCGTTGACACCGTCAACCCGGGGTACTGCTATTCTGGATTGCGACGAGGGTTCTCCGGAGTCCGAGGGGTCTTGAATTGGATTATGGACTTTGTTCTCGCACGCTCGACGGAGAAAGGTGCCCGCCAGCTCGTCTGGGCAGCTGTTGGTGCGAAGGGTGAGGAGGACCGCCTCCGAGGAGCGTACATCAATTTGGCCGCAGTCGCTGAGCCGAGCGACTATGTAGTCAGTAAGAGGGGACACGAGGATCAGAATAAGCTTTGGGTGCGTGATATTTTAGTTCCATTTTTTTTACGAGCGCAAGGCTGACGGATGGCTAAAATAAACAGGATAACTTGGTCGAGATATTGGCTAATGTTGATCCTAGGGTGCGAGGCATTGTCCAGAAGCACCTCACCCAGTGAATTCCCGTTATTAGAGACATCCCACCTTGCAGAATGGTGTCGTCTCGCACCGGGCTGGGAAAAAATAGATCTGATGTTGGGAGTGGTTCGGGACGAGGGGCAGCCCCGCGAGAATAAGATCCAGCCCGACGTCGTTATTTTTACTATATCTCCTCTATTCGCATGTCCTCGTCGTCCGAGTCTGTAGTTGAAGGAAGCGTAGGTTTCATCTCCTCCTTAACATTACCCATCATCGGTTCTGGCCCAGGAACCTTCTTGATCTCCTCAAATTCTTCTTCCGCGTCGATGATCTTTGGTTCTTCTCCATGGAGGAGCTGTACCAGTCGCTCGATGTGTTCTGAGATCTATCGCTGTTGTGAGTATACGCATTGGGACGAAATAGCGTGATGTAGACCTTATCCACCGTCTCGTGCTCATGCGCGACTCTGATTATCTCGTATACTCCATGTTGTCGTTGGTAGTCTCGGCCCCGGCGCGTGTGGCATAGGAGGAGTAATGTCTCGACGTGTGTCAGCCGGATGCTCGCGTCCGGCTCGCGCTTTTTAGTGGGTGGGAGGAATTGGAGAGGTTCGAGGAGTTTTTCTTGGTCCTACAACGTCGTTAGACGTGAATGCGTATTAATCGGTCGAACATACATCGAGATCGTATTCCTCCGGACCAGCAAGTGGTAGCAAGAGGTAGGGTAGGGCGTCGATTCCAGGTGCTGTTTCTTTCGAGGGAGGAACAGCCGCTTGGGTGGATTCTGGACTTAGGATGGCTTTGTGTCCTGCAGCATAGAAAGAACAATTTCTTATGCACGGCTCAGTATCTCGTAGCAGAAGAAAGAAAGCACTACGGACTTGATCGTGGAAGCAACACCACCTCTCCGCACTTTGTCTTCATGCTCCGTGAAAGCGACGAGCTTGGCGAGAGGATACTCCAGTGCATCAGGTTTGGCGAGGTTGACAGGTTGGGGAGAAAGGAAGTAATTTCGACCTATAGGCGACTAGAAGGTGTCAATTTTGTGTCACTTAGACGAAATTGGAGGTACGTACAACCGTCATATTCGCAAATACATTGGCCAAGAAGTGGAGCGTCGCCTTCCGTGATCGTTTTGATAAATCGCCATCCTCGACGATCTGTGCACCCTCTACAAATGCGTCGAGCAGAAGGGGCAGAGCAGCCATTTCTTTTGATTCAGCTGAGGGATAGGGTACTGGTGCCGGACATGATCCACACCGCGATTCGACTGGGTAGAAAGAGTTGGATAACCGGGAGTCGGGAATGACGGAGACTTTCAAGGAAAGTAGGGTAGAACAGGCAGGCGATGCGGCTGTGAGGTTCGAGAGGAGCATTGATGCAAGATCGGCGAGGATGGAATGAGGGTTCTGCGGCGTGTTTGATGATAGGAGGTGGATGATGGGAAAGGAAGACGCACAATTATGTACGAGGCGATGAAGCTCAGGAATGCGGGTTCGGAAAGAGGAGTCAACATTAACGGCGAGTCCGATAAGTTCACCAGCGCTCTAAAGGCATCATGGGCTACACTCTAGTTCTATTTTCAGTCAAAATAATGACAAGAAGAGTGCGCTTCCGTACCAATTGGTCTCGACATAGCAGCTTCAAGTCCCTAATGACATCGCTCTCTTTCGGCTTCTGAAGACCACCTGATTGAAGGCCCGTAAAGAAAATGTCCCTATGTATGGCTCCCTTCACGGTTTGTGGTAATAGATTCTCGAGGGCTATCTGCCGAACTTGGGGGTTTCGATCGCGTAAAAACGTTACAAGCTGTTTTTTTCCATCGAAGGAGGTCAACAAAAGGCATGCGGTCACAAAGTTGTCACACATACCTCACGAAGCTGACCCTCCATAGCGTACAAGTAGAGCGTTGTGATTCGGAAGAGGGAGTCAATTGCCGCATTTCTGACTTCGGGGTAAATTGGTTTCCACGTGATCTGCTAAACGCGTCCATTACACCTTGATTACATAATCGAAGGGCATTGTCAGGGCCACTCTTCCGAGGTCTTTCTCTTCGCCATCTGCCACCATCTCCAGCCCTTCGCTATCGCGGGCTTTCTTACTGCGATATGGCAGGATACAACAGGACACGATATGTCGAGCAGCTTCTAGAGAAGACAGAATCATCGCCAGCCTCGTTCACGGTCCACCTACATCCAGAGCACTGGGTCTTGAACAACGGATCGAAGTTTCTGTACAACCACCAGCTCGCTGTACGTCCTTGAATCTATTACTATATGTGCATATTAACTATGACGTCCGATAGTCTCTCCTAGATGATATTCGTGCGCACCGGATACCTGTAGACTTTCTGGAACTGTTTGATGCGGCCCGGGTTCCTTTCTACGATGGTGAGGACACAGTTCAACTTTGACTTAACCTGTGGGCTGAGATCGCATTTTGTCAGGCTGTATGGTCGTGGAACTACTAGACTACCGTCCACAAAGAAGCAAGGAGCCTGCATTGAAGACACCGGAGAGGACACGCGTTATTCTTCATCCCAACTCGGAGACGCTGTGGGCGGACATATGCTCGTTAAATCAGAAGAATGGCAATAAGTGGACAGATATGGATGCGTTGGAGGTTGAGGCGAAGCTATTGGTGGGTATTTCTCTTGTCACTTCTCATACAGGCACGTTAAACACCTCCACAGCTTGCCACTTCCCAACCTCTATGCCTCGACCCAGACCCTCATCTTACACGCACTGTGAACCATGTTCTCAGAATTTCGACCCCAAGCATGCCACTTTCTCTGAAACGAAAGGCATCAGCATTGGAACCGGAAGAGGATGGGCCCGAGAAAGCGAAGAGAGAACGACTGCTCGGGTTTATGGCGCCTCGCGATAACCGACTTCATGCGCCAAGGTTCGTCAGTGTTCTTTTGTTGAGATTATGATTATTCTCATGTTTTGTAGTTACCGACTGTTGGATGCCATTAACGTCACGCGGCAAAAGCGCGCAGAAGACGTGGCGTCTGGACAAGGGCCACAACCTGGGAACCAGTACATGAATGCGGCTCCTCCCTCCGATCAAGCTGTTCAGCCCTCCCAAACACAATTGCAGCCACAACCGCCCGCTACTCCTTCTACTCCCGCCCCTGCTGTGGCAGCCCCATCGCCGAGTGACTCCGCGGACAAAAAGTCGCAAAAGCCCAAGAAGATCGATACGCCACAGCAGTTCAATGTCGCTTACCGACCGAATGGCACCCCTACTCCCGTTCCCGCCCAACCTACCACACACCAATTCGTAAATCAACATCCTCCTCAAATGAACGCCGGACCGATGATGCAGCCGCAGCTTTATGCGAGCCTCCAAGCATCCAAAGCAGCCAAAGAAGCGGCGAACAGGGCCCCAACACCTTCTCAGCAGTTGCAGATGCAACAGCAAATGTACTTGCAATACCAACACCACCTACAGCAGCAACAGCAGCACCAACAACAGCAGCACCAACAACAGCAGTCCCCTCAGCATCAGCAGCCTCCACAACTACCCCGACCACAATCCCAACCCCAACAAGCGCCCTCTCCAGCACTACACCAACAAGCTCAATCTGCACCCTCGCCTCAATCTCAACCCCAACTACACCAGCCGACAGCTCAGCGCCTCCAACCAGCACCCCAACAACGCTTTGCCCAAACTCCGAAACCCTCTATACAGCCTGCGCCCTCAACTCAACCTACCCCGCCTCAATATCCGAGTGCGACACCTACATTCCAAGCCGCTGTTCCGAGCCCTCATTTCCTCCAACCTCCACGCCCTGGCCCCATGCAAAAGCCGCAATTGTCGAATGGTCCGCAACAACCCAGTCAGCTGAATCAGATCCCACAGATGAGCATGGCTATTCCACCAAACGCGACCCAGCAACAAATCAACCAGGCACAAGCACAAGCCCAGCAGCAGCTCTACAACCAGCAACTCCAGCAATCGCAGCAGGTGTACATGCAGCAGCAACAGCGTTTGCAGGCGGCGCAGAAGGCCAATGCTAATGCTGCGAACGTGAGTGGTGGGAGGGCAACGCCGCAGATTCAGGTGCAGCAGAGCCCTCAGGCGCAAACCCCGTCCATCAGCCAGGCACAGAGCCTCGCGACGACGCCGTCGCCCGTTCGCGGAAGTCCTGTGCTGAACCACCAGAGTTTGGCGGCGGCACAGGCTGCGAGGGCTTCGCCGATGCCGTCAAAAGCCCAGCTTCCTCAGCAACAACAGCATGCTCAGCAACAGATTCAGCAACAAGGACAGGTCCAACACCCAGGTCAGCAACAGCACCAGATGCAAGGCCAGCGTATCGCGTTCCAACAGCAATACAATCCGTCTCAACTTCGGCCGCTCGTGCACGGAAGTCCTATGGTGGCAGCCGGAGCGGTGCAAGGCGGAATGGCGTTGAACCCGAACTCTGTGAACGCGACCCCAAAGATGGCAGCGGCTTCACCACAGATCGGTAGTGGGCGTGCTATCACGCCGGCGATGCCTGCGTCGGTAGATGTAAAGCAGCAGCAGCAGCAGCAAGGAGGCCAGGCTCAGCAAGGGCAGATTCCGATACGGATGCAGACACCGGTGCAGACGCAGATTCAACATCAGCAGCAGTTGCAAATCCAGAATCAGCAAAAGGAAATCGCCCTCGCACGGGCTCATATGCAAGCGCAGAATCATGCACAAGCACAGAAACAGACCGTCCAACAAGTCATGCAACAGCACCAGCAGCAGCAACAACAACAAATCGCTCAGGGACAGCAGCCAGTCCAAGGGCAGATGCCGCCGCAACAGACACCTCTTCAGTCGCATACGCCACTACCCCAACAGCAGCAGCAGGCCCAGCAAGGCCAACAGGTGCAACAGCAACCAACGCAAGCCCAGCGGCAGATGGCCCACTACCCGCTATACGGCTATCCCGGTGCTCAGTTCCAGATGCACAATGGGTTCTGGCAAGTTCAGGCTGGGGCAGGAGGGAGCAACAGTGGTGCTAGTGCAAGTGGAATGACACCCGCCCAGCAGCAGCAGCAGCACGCCCAGATTCAGCACCTTCTCCAGCAGCAACAGCAGCAGCAGCAGGCGGCCCAGGTCGCTATGAACGCGCAGGGCCAAGGGCAGGCTCAGGGCGGCCAGCAGTCGGGGCTGACGCCTCAACAGCATGCCCTGATGATGCAATACAAGTTGCATCAGCAGCAGCAGGCGATGATGGCGGCAGGAGGCGCTGGTGGCTCTCAGGCTCAGTCTCAGGCTCAAACCCATGCGATGATGATGGGGAGGACCCCACAACAGATGCAACAGGCGGCGATGGCTGCTCATATGCAGGCGCAGAAACTTCAGCAATCGCAAATGCAAGCCCAGGCGGCCGCAGCCAAGACCAAGGCCGCTGCGAAGAAGGGTGTTCCCGCCAAGAAACCCGCGGGACGCTAGCCATAGGACGGAGCCTGAGAAGTAGCGCCGTCGTGAAAACGGCTGAGATAGATTTCGAGGAGCATGAGGAGGGTTTACTGCATGGGGTGTTTTCATATATTATCTTTATCCTTTTTTCCTTTTCCAGCACTTTAGGGAAGAGATTGCTCATGAGATCACGCATTGCATATTGTTGTATATTTACTGTCATACTTCGTACGATTCACTAATGACCACAATGACGGCTACAGTGGACCAGGAGAGCTTACGCGTCGCGTTGGTGACTCAAACATCGCCACCTGAAGAAACATTCCCACGGTTGTGGGTCCACTCTAGAATCTAAGCCGTTAATTCATCCTGGCTCAACCGAAGTACGAGATACACATGACAGGTATCTGAGACAGGATAATATTGGTGGATATCTAGGTCAACGTTACTTAGCAAGACTTGGAGAAAGAAGAGATAGGCGAAATTTTGGTATGATATACTAGTAGCCAATCACCCGAGTATCATCCATGAAGATACAGTCGAATACATCCAGGATGTTATCTTAATACCATTCTACGGAGATTTTCTTGCCGTTGTGTACGAGAATACCTGACGATCGGCTGAGACGGATTCATGAATCGTTAAGTTCGCCATTTTGGGCCGTTGAGAACGCGGCGGGTGTGTATTAAATGTCCAGAAACTCTCGACATGGGTCACCGACGACGAGAATATTGTCTCGGAGGAACAGAAGCCCGACGCACCCCGGTACACTGGTTTCACAAACCTCCTCTGCTTCACTCCAGTCACGGTGTCTAATCCCACATCGAGACCCATTCGTCTTCGAGACCAGAGGGGCCAAGATGTCGACATGCCTACCGTAAATTGCAATATCTGTTGCAGCAGGGTATTTGGCGAGATAACTCCCGTCGAAGATTCCCAAGTCAATTATGGGTACGAAGGCATTCGGATGTTCTTCTCGAGTGGAGTGCCATATTATATGCAGTCTGATCGCAAGTTGATGGACGCCAGAAGGAAGAATGCTACTTTAAATTGGAATATCCGTTTAGAATGAAACGACGTGAACTTCGGGTAGAACATTTTATTTACCAAGTCGCGCAAACCAGTGGAACCGGCCTCTCCATCGCGATATAGTCCAGAATTTCTTTCCCGAGGTCCACCTTTTCCCACATTCTCTATCAGGCAAGGCTGCGCACTAGAGAAAGGAAGGCGAGTTCCTTGTGCCCGCGACGAGTCAGCCGAGCTGCGTTTAGTGTATTTTGTTCTAGCCTTGGATTAACAGGATCGAAGTCGATCTGCACACCATGCACTACTGTCTCCGGCGATGGATTAGAAAGGAGACATCCACTGCCTGCCGACAGGCTCTAGCTTCTTCTGCTGATCGTGAATGATAAGGTCTCGCGGAGAACTGGGGATATCTTGCGCAATGAGACCTACTTATAGAATTTCCCCGAGGTCGGAATAATTCAGGATAAGACGACTCATCTGAAGATTTGAAAGCCGCTGGAACGTCTCTCGGCTGGGATAAAAGGTGATAGAGAGCAGGAGGGGCGAATACCCAGTCAAGTTTAGCAAGATGTGTTTCTACCCCCTGCAGTCTTTGAATCAACCCGGCTTTTCAAAGTACTGATCCAGCATGTATAAATTCTACTGATCCAACCTGGGTTTTAGATATTAAAACTACTGATTCAACCATTTTGATACTACTGAATCAACCTGGGATAATTGTCCTGATCTAACCTGGATTTAAGAAGTTCTGATCCAACCCCCAGATTAAACTACAATTTCAGCATTTCTTATGTACTGATCCAACCCAGATTTTTGGTTTATAAAACTACTGATCCAACCTGGATTTTTGGTATATGAAACTACTGATCCAACCTGGACTTTGGGTTATGAAAGTGCTGATCCAACCTGGACTTTGGGTTATGAAAGTGCTGATCCAACCTGGATTTTTGGGTTATGAAACTGCTGATCCAACCTGGATTCTTGATTTATGAAAGTACTGATCCAACCTGGATTCTTGATTTATGAAAGTACTGATCCAACCTGGACTTTAGATTATGAAAGTACTGATCCAACCTGGACTTTGGGTTGTGAAACTACTGATCCAACCTGGATTTTGGGTTATGAAAGTACTGATCCAACCCAGGTTTTTTAATTACTATATTTAGAACAGACCTATTGATTGGCTGATCAGATTAGATGGGCCAGGACATCTCTCCCATTTACTACCACCATCTTCTTCTATACTGCACACAACATCCTGCTATGCCTCCAAAAGCTTCATCTCTGTGCTATGCTACTGTAACTGAAGAGAAAGATGGTTCTCTTTCTTGCACCTGTTCTCCATTTGATCAGACAGGAAAGGCCTGCTATCACATCTTGGCAGTCAGACTGCAGATTGATCATGGATCAGTAAAGGACTATATTGGTCTGCTATATTCTTTTTATTTCTCTATTAATGTGACTTATGATCCTTTAGAGCTTGAAACTAGTCAGAAACTTCGTGGACCAGCTGCAAAGGGCCAGAATCCTATCATCCTATCAAGGAAAAGACAGGCCGGCGTCATCAAGCTGCTTCTGATGCAACAGTTACTAGAGATCTGGAGAAGATCTTTTTGCGTTTGAAGGAGGAAGAGGAGGACTCTCGATAATAGTCAAACCACTGATTTGCAATGATCAGTACAAGACGATAAGCTCTGGAAATATACATTAGAAATGCAGATAAATGGTATAAGCACATACAATTTGTTTGCTCAGCTGGCCAAGAAAATTTGATCAAATGTCTTGAAAGCTCGCTCTGTCCAATTATTGGTAGAGAGCATTTTGTCCCGATTTTGGCCAGCAGGAAGACCAATATCAGTCCAGAGATCTATGGATGATATCCTTGAGCATTGAATTGGCCATAAAAATCTGGAAAATACCTCTCCATTCTGGAGTAAACTAATTTGCTTCAAAATATCGGATTATATCGTTGGCTTGAGTAGTGGATCCAACACAGAGTCTTCGAACAGACTCCTTGAACTCTGCAACCTTAAGATCCCATCTCTCATCAAAGCGGCAGCGCTGAAGAGTGCGTACAGCTCTAAGCAGCAAATGCTTCCGCTCAAGAGAAAGACGTGGACGTGGTTGAGGTTCAAAGGAATCACTGACTTCCTTGTCCCAGCGCAAGATAGCTTGCATTACATGGAACTGACAAATGCGGATGCGCATCTGAGGAAATACTAGCCAAAGTTTTTAGAAAATCATAAAACACAGAAATATGATTAAATACCAATGTAGATGGCTGATCGAGCTGCCCGACACTTATCAATCATGAAGAAAAGTGGGCACCATCCAAACTTGGACTTGACAATTTTCTTTGCTTCATGTAAGAGCTGATCCTTGTGTTTCTTCAGTCCAATATCAACAACAGTTTCTTTAAGCAAAATAAAATTAAGCAATATCAAAGCTACAATAAAAGATAATTCACCATTTGTATAACCAGATCTTTGACTTTGCAAAGAAAAAGAGCCAAAGTCTGAGCAGTAGCATTTCCAGATACAAACACTGGTCCTGAATGCAAATATTATTAACTTGAATTGTAAAGACAAATATTGAACATACCTGGAATCATATGAGAATTGTCATCAATGGTTGTTAGAAAGGTCACTGGAGCTCGATTTTCATTCTTGTGGCGATAAGATGAATCAAAGCCCAACAATTAG
>CACVBS010000001.1:2268652-2356021 GCA_902728275.1 Cyclocybe aegerita
TGACCCCACTATCCCCTTCTCAGGCTGGAGATGAAATTATTCAAGAAGAAAGGAGCGAGCACGTATGTCCTTAGGCCGATCACAAGGATGACCAAAGAACTGCATAGAGATGAGACCACTGGAGATCTTGTACTCCTGAGGTGAGTAGTCATTCTCCTGTAAAAAGCAAGAAAAAATCAGTAAAAGTATCATAATAATATAAAACATAAAGAATCACAAAATCCTGGAACAGCCTGTACACATTTGCTGTAGGTGTTGTTCCAAGACATGTCCATCCATCCTTCTCTAACCGGGTGAGCCTATTCAGTGGCCTCATATCTGGTGACTCTGTGGTTCCGTGATGTGGCTGTTTCTTTGGTATATGAGACACTTCAATCTGCCAGATAGGTATTTGCATGCTGAACCGGACAGCCTGCGCAGTACGTGGAGTGTACTCGTTAGCATTTGGATCCTTCTTGTTGGCCTTCTGGGGAGGTGTGAGAGGCTGAAGAAATTGGGAAGACATGACAGTATCTTGATCAGGAAGTGGATCAGTTCTGATTGCCTGGCCCTTCTTTGATGGACGGCCTGGCTTCTTGCGGGTTGGCTATATGGATTTATCAGAGAAAGATTCAAGGATCAATGATATAAACCATACCTGTTGAGGAGGACCAGGTTTCTTAGCTTTAATGTTGTTGTCAGAAAGGAAGTTGTCAGAATCGTTATCCTGATAGTGTATTTTCTAGTGGAAATGAGTTAGATCTATGATGTATCAAGAAGGGAATCTACTTCTAACCTTCTTAGAACGTCTAGAGCTCTTAGCATCATCTTGATTACTGGCTTTGATCTTAGGTGGACTGGCATCTTCAGACATTGATGTGGAAAGCTATGTTATTGGTTAATGTAGATCTAAGACAAAAGATATCAAATTATCACACTTACTGCTCTCTTCTTTGGGTTCTTCTTAGTTCTACCCATATTGAAGGCCAGAGATGGTGGTGGTAGAGGATCAAGGTAGCACAAGATCACAGCTGTGTGCAGTTGATCAGAGACATCCCAATTAGGAAATTGAAAAAAGCAGGGTTGGATCAGTACTTTTTATGAGAATAATAAGGGTTGGATCAGTACTTTTTATGAGGATAATGGGGGTTGGATCAGTACTTTCTCTTAGAGAATAATGGGGGTTGGATCAGTACTTTCTTTTAGAGGATAATGAGGGTTGGGTCAGTACTTTCTTTTAGAAAATAATGGGGGTTGGATCAGTACTTTCTTTTAGAGGATAATGAGGGTTGGGTCAGTACTTTTCTAGCAGAATAATGAGGGTTGGATCAGTACATATTCTTAATCATAATGGGGGTTGATCCAGTACTTTGTTACACTCTGAAATAAGGGTTGGATCACAAGTTGAAAAAAGGTTGTATCAGTACTTTTAAAATGCTAGAATTGAACTTGAAAAGCAGGGTTGCTTCAGTACATCAAGAACCTGGGTTGGATTTGTAGTTTGGTATAGGGTTGGATCAGTACTTCATATTTAGTTACATCAGTAGTTCAATTTCTGGGTTGATTCAGTAGTTACAAAAGCCGGGTTGATTCAAAGACTGCAGGGGGTAGAAACATATTTTGGAATTATCTTGACAATAGAATACGTCCTCGGCAGGCCTTATTTTAAGCACGGCACTCGAAACTACAGCACGAACCTGTCAGAATTAAGACTTGGAGCAACTGAGTCCATAGCGTCGAGGCTGCCACCTTCTGTTGTTCTTTCAATTGGAAGAACTGCATTGACTTTGCCGAGAGGTCATGTGAAGTTGCGCCATTTGTGCCGATGCCTTCATCAGGCAGTCAACGCATGTTGCTTTACACTTTCAGGTGAGTACCTGCGCAATATCACTCTTGGCACAGTCGACCATGTCGCTCACAGTCTTCGCTCCCTCTTTGTTATCAGTTTCCGGCGCTTCTCCGCTTTTGAATTCCGCAGTGGATTAAAGAGTGGTTTACTTGCCTTTTTGTGACGTGGGTTAGGCAGATATGCTTCTGCTCTACCTTGCAAACTTCGGCCTGAACGCTGCCTTCCTGCCTGTTGAACGGCCTCATACGGAGAAACACAAGGCTTATCTCTCTTACCCGGGTTGCTCGGAGCGTGTTGACCGCCCAGCCAGGACCACATGTAGTTGACAACCTCAAGAACTTAGAAGCAGAAGCAACACAAGCTCCAACCGTTTGCGCCATTTTATGCGACAAGATTGGACGATCCCGTCACTCCGTTGAGCAAATATGCCTCGTTTTCGCGTTATGTTAAATATCCGCATGGTTTCATGAGGTTACCCTAGGATCCCCCCCCCATTCCCCTGCGGACCACCTCACGAAAATGGGCCGTTTCATCTCTGTCGCCGTGCTACTCGCCTCTCTCGCCTTCCAGGCTCTTTCCAAGGAAATCAGGAACCCCGCACGAAAGGCAGCGTACACTAGCGGCGCTGTTCACAATGGGATCATGGACCGAAAACACAAGTTCTGGGACGAACAGGCAGCGCAGGGAGCCTTTGACTCTGCTCGATTCAGCGCCATAACGGAGTTTACACCCTGCGTGAACGGTATGTTTCCCGTCTTCTTGTTTACACTACGCAATCCTCACGATGTATCACTGCAGGCATCGCTGCGCAGTACCGTTGCAACAATGTCGACCTCTATAGCTTCTACAGCCACGCAGAGCTAGGTAGCACTGTCGGACAAGGGAGCAGCTCCTGGGGATGGGTTTACGAGGGCCGTGAATTCGTCATCATCGCGCAGGCAGATGGCGCCGCCATCGCCGAGGTCACCAAGGACGGTAAGCTCGACTACCTTGGTCGCCTTCCCAAAACGCCCGGAACAGCAAACGCCATTTGGAGAGGTCCGTCGAATTCTCATGTCCGAAAGACCCTCGTTCTCACCTCAGAGATACATTGTAGAGTTGCGCGTGCTCGACAACTATCTCGTGGTTGGTTCCGAGGCAGTGAACCACCATGTCCAAATCTTCGATTTGCGCAAGGTCCTTGCCATCACCCCCGCGCAGAAACCCAAGACCTTCAATCCTGCCACCGAGCTCACGGCGCTGTGGAGGGGCCTTCCAGTCGGTCGCACTCATAACATCGTCATCAACTGGGACCTCGGCTACATCGTCTCCGTCGGCAGCCAACCAAGGACCAGCCAGTTTAGGAGCGGTCTCGTTTTCATCGACATTAAGAACGTTACAAACCCCACGCTGGCTGGATACCAGGCTAGCGCTGGCTATGTTCACGAGTACGTATACTCTGGCAGGAACTATGCATACACCCGTATCTCATGCACTTCCTATATAGCGCCCAATGCCTTCTATACAAGGGACCAGACGTAAGATACCTCGGAAACGACATCTGCTATGGCTACAACGAAGACAGGCTCGTAATCTATAGTACGTTCTTCCTGCTTCGGGTTCTCTCCATTCGCTTATCAAATTTCAGACGTCACCGACAAGGCGAATGCTAAAGTCATTTCGGAGACGAGCTACGAAGGAGCCGCCTATACTCACCAAGGGTATGTGCACAGGATCTGCCAGTCACAACGCTGACACTGACGACATATCTCTTAGCTGGCTGCTCGACCCTAACGACCAGCGCTTCCTCATTCTCGATGACGAGTACGACGAAGTCGACGCCGTTGGCCCAGCCGCAGACGGCCATGCGGTGACCTATATCTGGGATGTCTCCGACCTCCAAAACCCCAAGCAGACCGGATACTACAAGTCCAAGGACATCACGATCGACCACAACCAGTTCGTTGCGAACGGCAAGGCTTACCAGTCGAACTACGGAAACGGATTGCGCATCCTCGATCTGTCGTCGATTCCTTCCGACCCGACAGGAAGTGGAGTGAAGGAGATTGGATTCTTCGATATCTACCCCGAAGATGATAACCGACCTTCGAATGGCTCGCTCCAGTTCGTCGGGACCTGGTCAAGCTACCCTTACTTGCCCAGCGGCTATATCCTTATCAACACCATTGAGCGCGGCGCAGTAAGTCTTTTTACACCCTGTTCTTGAGGTAATTTCGACACTGACCGCCTTTTAAAGTTCATCGTCAAGCTCAAGGAGGGTGCTACTGCTTAGGCGTGAGGGCTTGTTCCACTGTACGCTAAATAAAAGAAAGAAATCGTATCTTGTTTTATCTTTCGAAACATGTTCAATCCGAGACACCAAGGTTTCCATTAATTCATAGGTAGGCACGTTCGGACACATCTCGGAATGGTTTTCGCTGTAGGAGAGCTTTCCAGGATGAGATAATATCTGAGATAACCTCGGTGATTTCCCCCCGAGGACAGCCCATCGTAGAATTCAGACGCCGAATCCAGAGATGACGAAAACTGCCGGCGGGATGGAAGATGAATCGAGGAGGAAGTCCTGTACTAAAACTCTTCGGACGGTTGTGACTCGCTCACTCGAAGTTCAGCCTGTGATGGGGATGTCTTAAGATCTTCAGCGTTCTTCCTTCGTATCACCACAATCTAAACAAGCGCCCGACGACAAGCGAAGACTCAAGCGGATATTTGATACTCACAGTAAAACAGGAACCGTGACCTCTGCCACTTTCCAAGTGCCATTCCCATCCCACGGTACACTAGTAAGTACGAACGTTCAACGGCGCGAGATCATTCTCAACAATGTCTCGAACTCGTGGGTCAACTTTTACCAAGATGTCGATCAAGTTGTCCTACAGAATCAAGTCCAATTCACCGTCAGCGTCTTGTATTGCAACGGAAAAGAGGAAGGAAACGTACCCATAGCTTATTCTGGTCCTCGCGCCCCTGTTTGCTAATCACATAATCGCTGGCCTCAGAGACAGCAGCTAGAGAGATGTACGCCCCTCTCATGCTATCTTCTTCTCCCTTCGCACCAACGGCTGCCCAGACTAGCTGACGAGCACCTTCCTCCGTCGTTCGAGCAAGCGCGAGTTCCATAAGCCAGTCGAAAAGTGCCATGAACCCGGTGAAGCCTCTCCGAAGTTCTGAGTAGCAGTACCCCGGATTCACGGTGTCGACGATGATCGGTTTGTTGTGTAATCGGTCGGCGAGGGCGCGGGTGAAGAGAACATTCAAAACTGAAGTGATATTAGTCCCGACATTCGAGTTTCTGGAGAAGAGCTGACGAACGTTTGGTATCAAGATAGCGGGCGCCAATGACACTAAATGAAATTAACGCAGTGTTAGAAGGTGGCGCCAGAGGAGGAAGGCGGGAAAAGCGCACCTCTGTGTGCAGTAAGCCTCACTTCCAAAGGTCTGCAACGGATTCTCCGAGTCCAACAGCGTCCGGTTCGAGCCCATCTGGGACCAATAGTGCACGTCGCTCGACACGACGACGAGACGTGGAAGGGTGTTGTGCTCCTTCGCAGTCTCTAGCATCCTAGGCAATAAAAGAAGACCCAGAAGCGAAGTCGACAGGTTGTTCGTCTGGAATCTGTAGATGGAAAAGTCAGGAATCAGGCAATAAAATATCGAGAAGGTGATAAAGACTGCGATACGTACGCTGGCTCCCACCCATCTACCGTCATTTGCACCTTTGGTCCCGAGACAGGAGCGATAGCGGCGTTTTCGACGAGGAGATCGAGCCTTCCGCCTTCTTGCTCGTAGCGTGCGACAAATGCTTTAACAGACGCGAAGTCTGCGAGGTCGATCAGCCACAGTTCGGCCACCTTAGAGCCAGTTTCTTCTCTCAACTCTAGAAAAAGGGGACTTCAGTGCTATTATCAATGAGACGGTAGGAAAGGTACGGACTTCGGAGTGCAGCCTCGCCCTTCTCCTGGCTTCTACACGCAAGAACGAGCTTCGCCGGGTTCATGCGCGCGAAATGCTTTGCTGCCTCGAAGCCGAGGCCAACGTTTGCGCCAACCACGACGACATGCTTTCCACCTAGGTCATCATAGACGACAGGAGGCACGCGCTTGAGTTGGTCGCTAATAAACTGGATTGGACCGAGTTTCATGAGGGATGCGTGAGTTTGGGTTGAAGACGGGGGAGCGAAAAGTGGGCTGCATGTCTTTTATATTCCCCGATGCCCCTCCGTTCAGTGTGTTTTAGCTTGCCGATCACGACGCGTTGAAAGCACCGGCACCAATGCCGGTCAGCCAGATTGCCACGCACGACTGTCTCGGACGATGAATTAGAAAGGTGAGGTGCGCCGTTGACAGGCTATGACGACTTCTGCCGATAGTGAATGATAATCGTCTCAATTAGAGTTATTGGGTAGCTCCCGCGACGAGACCTAGTAATTGTATTTTCCCTGGGAAGAAAACAAGAAGATACGGGATGGGATGAGTCGGCTTGAAGGTTCGAAGCTGCTGGAAACTTCCCTTACTGAAATAAGATGTAGTAGAAGTAGGGGGACGAGTACTAAGGCGTGGGTGTCTAATTGAGTGTTCAACGTTCAAGTTGGGTTGAACTGTGTTGCCGACACGAGAGCATCATCGCCGGCACCTATCGGCCCGGACTTCCCGTTCAGGAACTTGTCACCCACGGGCGCTTTGTGCTGCGGAACCAAACTAACATACGTCTTACCATTCACGTCTAGCGGCACCGGCGCCGACTGAGCTTGAGGTACGGCACTCAAATCTACTGCACGAACCATTAGCAGTGCCGCAGAACTGCAACAGAACTGTCGAGATCAAGACTTGGGGTCGCTGGGTACTTTGCACCTTCTGCGGTTCTTCCAATTGTAGGGATCTATAAGAACACTCGGTACAGAGTTGCCGAAAGGTCATGGGAAGTCACGCCATTTCAGCCGGAATCTTCATCAGGCAGTCGACGCATGTCGCATTATGCTTCCAGGTGAGTACCTACCTGACATCACGCTCAAGCATCATCTTGGCTCAGACGACCATGTCGTTCGCAGTCATCGTTATCGGCTTTCAGTATTCTCCGCTTTTAAATTCAGCGGCGCATTATTCGCTGAAAAGAATTGGTATACATGTCTGTTCGTAAAGTGGGTATAGGCTGATACCATTCCGCTCAGATCTACCTTGCGCTCTTCGTCCCGAGTGAATGATCTTCTTCCAGCTTGTATTGAATCATGAGGCTTATCTTTCCTACCCGGGCTGCTCGGATCGTGTCGACTGCCCAGCCATGGCCACATGTACTTGACACCTTAAAGAACTTGGAAGCAGAAGCGACACAAGGCCCAACCGTTTGCGCCATTTTATGCAACGAGATTCGACGATCCCGTCACCTCCGCTGAGCAAATATGCCTCGTTTTCGCGCTCTGTTAAATAGCAGCCTGGTCTCATAGGGCTAGTTATCCTAGGGTCTCCCCACATTACTCTGCAGACTATCTCACGAAAATGGGGCGTTTCATCTCCGTCGCCGTCCTCCTCGCCTCTCTCGCCTTAATTGCTCTTTCCACGGAAATCAGGAACCCCGCACGAAAGGCAGCGTACATCAGCGGTGCTGTTCACAACGGGATCATGGACGCGAAGCACCAGTTCTGGGATGAACAGGCAGCAAGCGGTGCCTTCGACTCTGCTCGATTCAGCGCCATCGAGGATTTCACACCCTGTGTCGATGGTATGTTTCCCGTCTTCCTCTTTGCGCAAGCAGTCTAATGAACGATATGTTGTAGGCTTCGCTGGGGAGTTCCGTTGTAACAACATCGATCTCTATAGCTTCTACACCCACGCAGAGCTAGGCAGCACCGTCGGACAAGGGAGCAGCTCCTGGGGATGGGTTTACGAGGGCCGTGAATTCATCATCATCGCGCAGGCAGATGGCGCCGCCATCGCCGAGGTCACCAGTGACGGTAAGCTCGACTACTTCGGTCGCTTGCCAAAAACGCCCGCAGCCGCCAACGCCATTTGGAGAGGTTCGTCGAATTCTCATGTCCGAAAAGCCTCCTCATCTCATACTTACATGCAATGTAGAGTTGCGTGTGCTCGACAACTACCTCGTGGTTGGTTCAGAGGCGGTGAACCACCACGTTCAGATCTTCGATTTGCGCAAGGTCCTCGACATTACCCCCGAGGAGAAGCCCAAGACCTTCGACCCTGCTACCGACCTCACGGCGCTATGGACGGGCCTTCCTATCGGTCGCACTCACAACATTGTCATCAACTGGGACCTTGGATACATTGTTGCCGTTGGCAGTCAACCAAGGACCAGCGAGTTCAGGAGCGGTCTCGTTTTCATCGACATCAGCAATGTTACGAACCCCACACTGGCTGGATTCCAACCCGACGCTGGCTACGTTCACGAGTGCGTATTAAATCTGACTACGCACGGGGATACATTATCTCAATGCTCATGCATTTTCTAAACAGCGCCCAATGCCTTCTCTACAAGGGACCAGATGTGAGATACCTTGGAAACGACATCTGCTATGGCTACAACGAAGACAGACTCGTTATCTACAGTACGCCTTTCTTACTTCGTGGTCTCTCCTTTCGCTCATTGAGTTTCAGACGTCACCGACAAGGCGAATGCCCAAGTTATTTCCCAGACGAGCTACGAAGGAGCCGCCTATACTCACCAAGGGTACGTGCGTCAGATCTCCCACCAGTAATCTCGCCACTAATGCTATCTCTCAGCTGGGTGCTCGACACCGAGGACCAGCGCTTCCTCATTCTCGACGACGAGCTCGATGAGCGTAACGCCGTCGGGCCCGCTGCAGATGGCCACGCGGTGACCTACATCTGGGACATCTCCGACCTCGAAAACCCCCAGCAAACCGGATTCTACAAGTCCGTAGATAGAACCGTCGACCACAACCAGTATGTTCACGAAGGCAAAGCTTACCAGTCGAACTACGGAAACGGGTTACGTGTCCTCGACATCTCGTCGATTCCTTCCGACCCGACAGGAAGTGGCGTGAATGAGATTGGATTCTTTGATATCTACCCCGAAGACGACAACCAGCCGTCGAATGGCTCGCTCCAGTTCGTTGGTACATGGTCGAGTTACCCTTACCTCCCTAGCGGGTTTATCATCATTAACACCATTGAGCGTGGCGCGGTAAGTCGTTTTGCACCTTTTCTTTGAGGTAATTTTGATATTGATGTCTTTCGCAGTATGTCGTCAAGCTCAAGGAAGGTGCCACCGCTTAGGCACAGTGAAGGCTGGTTTCGTAGTCTGCTATGTACATCTAAAAGAAAGAAAAAATCGAATCTCTTCCTATCTTTCGAATCCGTCCGAAGCCCTAAGATTTTCTATTAGTCCATTGGCAAGTACGTTTGGCCGTATCATGGAATCGTTTATGAGAGCTTCAAATGAATAACCTCGATTTCCCCAAGACAGCCCGTCGGAAATTCCAGACGCCGAAGAGCCGCCAGGATGGCAGCCGAATTTTAATCAACAAGGAGGCTAAGTCAATCGACCAACTCTTCATTCGTTGCATTGAACGCGCTCAATCGAATTAATTTCTGCAAAAAAAAAAGTTGAGTTGTTCATCGTGAGTCCAGATTGTGGCAGTAATTCTTCCTTCATCCCTAAATAAGCGCCCGACAATAAACAGTGACTCCAGCGACTCAGCACTTGTGCGTGGGCTGAGGATCCGGGAAGCTCCTACTAGGTCTTGTCCCCCAGACCGCCTTGAATCCGCAAATTTGGACAAGGCTTCTGACCCAAAAAAAGGAAATTTCGGGCCGCAGGCGCCGCTCTGGTGATTTCCCTGTTCTCTTCACCCTATGAGGCATTTTTGGGGGATAAAACGGCGATGGACCACCAAAACTCACAAGCAGAAAAAGAAAACTTCGATATCGCAGCACCCGCTTCAGGCCAACCCAGGGTCCTAAAATCCGCAAATTTGGACAGGGATTTTTCTTTTTGTCCCTCGAATCCGCAATTTTTGGACAAGGATTTGGCCATTTTTCGGCCTCAAATCCGCAAATTTCGCCCAAGACCTGTCAGGAGCTTCCCGGGTCCTGTGGGCTGGTCTCCAAAGTTGGGCGCTCATTTCAGTGGCTGTGCGCTTAGTACTGTATCCGGCCCGGTAACGGGTCACACCGCGAAACGGGTCAAATGCCGATTTCTCGACGACGACAGGAGCTTTCTCTTCATTTCTTTTTGCTGTATGGAGGTCATATAAATAGCTATGATAAAAAACAAAATTTATGGGCATTGAAATGCCATTTGATATCAAAAAATTGCTCACAACCGGCCAAAATGAGAACACTACAACTGCAAGTGTTACTGGATAGGGACATCCTGGTCTCAAAAGGAGCCCTGTAGCTGTATAAATGTATAGGAAGCCTCTCCTAGTCTACTATCATGTTTCTGTAAGCTTTTTAGACTGTGAGGAAGGTTTTAGATTGCATACATTCCCTAAATAGTGCAAATTTCACCCATAGTTGCATATTTGACACATCTTTTGGCCCTCGTTTATTTCAAGAAATCTGTTTCTCCTTCCAAGATTTTCACCAGTCCTGTACAATAGAATGTCCTCTTCCTGAATTGTGGGATCTGGGGCTCATCAGGCAATTACCTCTTGGAAAAATAGGTGCTGACCCGTTACCTTGGATTTACTGATTTTAGACTCAGCATCGGAGAATATTCATTACATTTTATATGCTCAATGTGTGGTAATATACATGCTCCCTACTAATTTTCAGGAGGTATGAACACACGAGAAAAAAAGTTCAGAGAGGTTTACTTGAGAATTGCGTCCAGGAGAGCGAAAATGCGCCAGAGTGACCCGTTACCGGGCCGGACACAGTAATGCCACCACGACGCGAGAATCACGTTCGCGGGCAGTTCACGGTTTGACACTGACTCAATGACACAAGCTTTCGCGTTTATACTCGCGCGACGCGCGTCGCGTCCCCTGAAGTTCTTGCGAGGTGCATGTTCAAACTGAAGTACACGCCGCTGGCTTCAGTCATCGAAACGAATATAAGCAGTCGTCGACGGTCAGTTTGCTGCCGTCAGTTTCACCCTCGAGGTCCTGATGGTCTAGCCATTGCAGTGGCAACGAAATGATACCCGTCACCGGTTCACCACAAAGACGAGCCGGCGGTTAGAACATAAAGATTACTTGAACTTGCACACGTCCCATCTGCGCCCCCCGACACACGTTTCAACCATGACCTCTCCAGACTATTCAAAACAAGGCTACACGGACATCATCGTCACCCTAGAGGGGTCCATCCTCACCATCCTCATCAACAATGCCAAGAAGTATGTCGAAGCGGCCGCAGTTCGACGATGTCTACTGAACTCGCGCTCGTTTGTAGGAGGAACACGTTGACGAAAACCCTTTGGACCGACCTGGTTCGCGTCTTCCAGCTCTCCGACAAGGACGACCGCGTTCGTGTCGTTATCCTCACTGCTGAACCTACAGCGCCAGCGTACTGCTCTGGCGTACGTGGTTCACTTCTAGAATTACTCATTTTTGGGCCGATGGGTCGCCCCTCCTAGGTTGACATTTCGGGTGGGTGGGGTAGTCTGTGGAAGCCGGAGGAAGAGAAAGAGGGCGAACATGGTACGCCGAACGCTGTCGGATTATGGTCTATAGCTGACGACCGTTTCAGCCCATCGCGACATGGGAGGACAACTGTCAATGGCCGTCTACAACAACCGTAAAATCACAATCGCTGCAGTAAACGGGCATGCTGTGAGCCGAAATCCTGCGACGTCTAATTGCATCCCCTGATGTTTCCCTCTCTCGCAAGGTCGGAGTTGGTATGACTGCCATGCAGTTGCCATTCGACATCCGTTTCGCTTGGGAAGGGGCGAAGCTCGCGTTCCCATTCGTACGACGCGGCATCGTTCCCGAAGGTACGCGTTTTGCCACCACGAGCTCATAGTGACAACCACTGACTAACCACAGCCACCTCTTCATACCTCCTTCCCCGCCTCCTCGGCACCTCACGCGCCAACGCACTCATCCTCACCGGAGCGACCGTCTCTCCCACCTCGCCACTCATCCGCGACCTCTACTATGAGGTCCTGTCCACCCGCGAGGCTGTCTACCCCGCTGCCAAGGCCCTTGCCCAGGACCTCGCAGCGAACACGTCCCAGCTTGCCATTGCCTACGCCAAGGGGTTACTGCAGCACTCGGGCGACTCGATCGAGGAGAACCATATCCATGATTCGCGTGCGATGCGACTCCTCGCGGCCTCTCCGGATGGTTCGGAAGGCGCGCTTGCGTTTAAGGAGAGGAGGCTGCCGAAGTTCAGTGCGACGTTGGCGAAGGACATTTCCCCATGGTTCCCTTGGGTAAGTGGTAGTTCCTCTAGAGGCAAAGTATTTTCGAAGTCCTGATGGGAATTGCGACTGTAGTGGCGAAGGGTCGACGTCCGATTTCGCGAAAGCAAGCTGTAGGTGCCGGTTAGTCAATGATCTGCTTGGGTATGCCCTACGTGTTGTCAAAAAATCATTCCAGTCTGAACATAATTTGCTTGACTCTCATGACTTTCTTCAACGTCGATTATTCGGCGAAGAACTTTGTGATCTCTGCTACAATGAACCGTCGTCTGCCTTGTTTGCCCCTCCGCCGGCTGAGGACACCCGTCAAATGAACTACCTCGATGCTAAATGTGTGATTATTGAACTTATCTATATGGCCCCAGCCAGTATCGATGACCACGAGCCGTGCAGTATTTTTCATCACTGCAACTTCATTCTCACTATCCTCAGGTTTTACGCATGTTATTAGGCCCCCAATTTTTTGCTGTCGAGCATCCTCGAGGAACAGAAGGCCATCACACTCACGGGAAAGTACAAGTCCTTCGCATAATCAACCCTTTGCCTTGATCTCACCAAGGCACTTCAAGAGGTCGCCGTTGCCAGTTGCCATATACAAGAGAGACGTCGCCCGTCCGCCAAATACATATGCAAGAGCCTATCCGATGATGGTGATGACGATGGAGGGTGGGTTAGAGTGGTTGTACTCGAGTAGAGTAGTGTCAAGTGTCGATGTTAAAAATATGCGAATCCCGGCACACGAGAGCCTCAAACGGTGTATTCAAGACTGACTACTCTGCAATCTTCCTACGTCCCTATATACTGAACTTGTTAACTAATCAGTTATCTTATGTAGATACTTATGTAATCTTAATCCGTTCCATCTGACATCGTTGTATCGATGATTCCAGATAGTTGGCAGTCAGAGGTAATGAAATGATGGTGCATCTTCTTCTTTCTTCACTTCGTTGATGGCAGAAAACACGGAAGAGCACATTGAACTCATCGTTCGAGTCATCCCAGACCACCATCAATATAACTCTCCCACGTAGGAGGTCAACCGACGTGATTCGGAACAGCATCGCATTTCAAGCAAACGCCCACCTTTGCCGCATCCTCGGAACCGAACCACAATCCTTCATCCAGCCTTCTCGGATTATTGACTTCGAGCCCACTGGTAAGTATAAACCTTGGATCTCAGCTATTTAGCCCTAAATCTTCTCCAGTAGGACCTCAAACAAGATTCTGTGACTTCACCACCGACGACAGTCTTAACTGCCTACGTTGTAGTGGACCTTAACACACCCGCTCTGATGGCTCGCGTCCGCGCACTCGAAGCAGAGAAGGAGAGTCGTCAACCTGAAGCTGCACAAAGTAAGTCTAATACCCTTATTTCCCCGTACTTAGACAGTTGATATACATCTGTGTTGTTTTAGACACATCGAAGTTGCCGCATCATCCTGCTCCTGTTGCCCCCCCTGTGCATCCCTCCGCCTCGTTGCCGGCCCCACAATCAAGCCACGATGACATATTTGGCATGCTCGAGAAATTCCAGTCAAGGTTAGAGGAGACTGAAGCGCAGAGGAAGAAGGATGCGGAGACGGCTGAAGCGCAGAGGAAGAAGGACGCGGAGACGGCTGAAGCGCAGAGGAAGACAGACCAGACGGACGCCAAGAACCAGTTCCGCAAGCTGGAAATGAATCTACAGGAACTGGAGCACAAGGTCAAGCGGCTCGAACAGAATGCCAACGATAGAGAACTGGAGCGGAAACAGAAGCACGAGGCCATGCAACGACGCATTGAAAGCCTTGCTGACGATATTGAGGCGACGACAGATTTCCTTTTAGTCGGGGTGCTTCTCTCTCTTCTCTTCTTTCCTTCAAATAAGATACTCACCGCAATCCAGGACGAGGCCGGACTTGATCGAATTAAACGCAGAAACTTACTTGCCCGCGCCCAATCCTCACTTGCTGTGCACCTTGGGCTGACTAATGAACAACACTTCACCTCGTTGTCCTTCCGGGAGGTTCTTGGTCCTTCATCCACTCTCGAGGAACGACGCCAACGTCTCTCTGAGATGTTGAAGGAGAAGAAGGATGAGATACCCAGCCAAGCTGCACTCCTCCTGACCAAGCCCGCCGCCCTTGAGCTACTGGCTGAGCGGTTTCCCAAGGTAAGACTTGATGACGATCAAGTTGCTCATGGCCATCGTCAACGGAGCTGGTATGAGGGCTCAGTTTTCCGTTCAGTAGGAACAGACAAGGCTGCGTTGATGAGCCTCCTTGACTTTGTTTTGCCAGTAGGACAGTAGAATTTTTCTTCCTTCTATAGTTTTTGTCAGTGAGGAATTGATACAAACGATTCATTTCCAGGCACTGTAAATGGTCAAAGGCGATATACACACTGGCGGGACTTGGTGCTTGCGAGGTATCCCCAAAGTCATGATCTGTGACCTACAGGAGACCTCCGAAGACAACGTTCTTCTGCAGCTTCAATCCTTTAGGAGAAGTGGACATCAAGTTATCCAGGAATTGCAATATCAGGGCATCCACTAACATTTGTGTTGATCCGGGCCGGTCTTGGCCGTTGACCAAAACAGGCAACCCTTAAGCTCTATTTGGAAGGAGTCTCTATTTTTGGCTCCGATAACCGAGAGGCGAGATCCCAAACGTCTGGGCAGGTCAAAAAAAAGCAGAGAGGCAAATTCTGATCTTTCTCTTGGACGTCTACCACGTTCTCAAAAGCGCGAGCATATGCTCGGAGAATGCGACTAAAAATATCCAAGAGTCTCGTTAGCCGCTCTGTATGTATCGCTAAATAGTTTATAACCTCATCTGTCATCCCAGAGAGCTCGTGTCTATTTTCGGCGCAGACCAATAGGACGTTGTAAAACCAGATGACAAAGGGCCAAACAGGATCGCAAAGTTGATTGGCAAGCTATAATAGCTGATGGCATGTGGTAGCATAGTAATTGCTTCGTATTGCTTATTTATCCGAACAGGTAACTTGTAGAGAGAGGAATTGCTCCGACTCGGACTCTGCAAACGATGTTCTGCGGTGAGCCAGAAAAGAGGTATCTGCAGACATAAAAATGATGGCGCTACAATATTTCCCTTCTTTCGACCAGCTAAGATCCACGAATCAAGAACTTGAGCATCCATAGTTTGTGATTGAAAGCCGTTGCCGTCTCAAATGATGGGGAGAAGGACCAGTCATGAAATTATTCGGTCGATGCTTATATGAAACCAGTCTATTTACATAAATCAAATAAACATCGGCGAAGACAGTTGTACCTGTGAGGAACCAGGGTGCTAAAGTCGTGTGGATTGAGGTCAGCATCGACTGCCCTTTCTGGTGACATACACTGCGAGCGGCGGTTTATCGATCCGATTCCATCCCGGCACAAAGCCGAGTTGACCGAAGGCGGAGTAAATTCGCTCCATTGTGGGGTCGGAAAGGTAAGCGCGAGCGAGTGTTGCCAGCATCGAGAGATCTGTCAAAACTGTTGTGGCATTTTCGTATCCAGAATGATTATCGACCGGAAGCTCGAATTGATTGGTGGTCATAGGACACGATAAATAGCCAGCTTCACTGCAAGACGTCCACTGTGGGCCATAAAGGTGATAGCATGGGGACCCACATTACGTTAGGCCGAACTGGGTGGCCTGGATCCTTCCCAGAATAAACCAGCGCCAATCACTCCCACCCTTCCCTCCATCTCCGGAATCACCATGGCATGCGTCACCCTCAAGCCGACGGCGTCGACATCTCTCGCAAAATTAATTTCCGAAATTTCCAACCTCAAAAGTCGAATCTGTCAGACAACTCGATTGTGGATCAGAATCGGAATCGGGGGTGGCAACTCACCGGAAAACAGCAGACGGCGGGGAGCCTGCAGGGTTGCGACTAAATGAATGGATTCAAAGAAGGGTACTGTACATTCGCATCCGCTGTAGTCGCGCGTACATCTAGACGTTCTCTGTCAGTCGTTTGTCGATCATTAAGGGACCGACGCCTCTGAAAGACGGGTGCATACATGAGCAACCTATGGCAAACCGTATCGTCGTCGGCGTCCGTCTGTCAGATGATGATGACAGCCCGCTGATTGCACAGAAATCATAGATATGAATGCTAAGCGCTGACTTTTTAGGTACTTAGCGCTCATCAATTTGTGACCTAAATCGTCTCTGATCAACGCGTCGGGCAAGTTTGTCGGTTCTCGGTTCCAACCCTTGAGCTCGCCGATAGGCTGCAAGTGAGCGAACCAGAATGTTGTAGAACTCAGGCCTCAGGTCTGAAAGGCGGCATGTTCGTTTAGAGATGTTCTTCCACTAACGGAAAGACCGACGAGCCTAGACCCAGCGGAGGTCGAAGGTGTGGGCGGACAAGGTGGGAGCTTGTATCCAAAAGTTTCGAACAATGGAAAAGGTCACCAAAAATCGGGGTGAAATTCTGTGTCGCATTAATCCGTACTAGGTATGTAACCTTGTAGCCAGCAGAGAACACGAGCCAGCCAAAAATAGCTGACAATGGAAACGGCTGGAGATACAGAGATGTTACAAACAACGGCGCGGCACGTATCAGGGAAGCAAACTCGAAAGCGAAAAGCAGGATACAGGAAGAAAGCTAAGCGAACAGTCGTACGGTCGTACAGTACAGTCATGTACAGGTCCCTCATTTGTATAGAGCGAGCGAGGTCGAATCTCGATTTCAAGGTCCAAGGAGTGTCGGGATAGGATTCACGATGATAGGCGGGTAGAAGGGGGTTGCGCATCAACAATGTGCATGATTATGATGCGTTGCGCGCGTCCTCCATTGGTGTAAGTGAAGAGCGAATGATGTCAAGTAGCATGTGGTTAGTAGCAGAGGTACACATTAGCTGTAGTGATGACAGCGGCCACTCCTGGTGGGCTAAGGTAGGTAGGAGGATAGGGAGGCTGTGGTCGCGGGGTCGGTGATTGACAGGAGGGCAGTGCAGTATGTTGATCATAAAATCGTTATGTCGTCCAAGAGCGTAGTCGGAGTTGCAAGGTCGTTTGTTGAAGGCAGCATAGTTCCTCTATTTCAAGCGAAGGCGCCGTCCATGACATCGAACGGATACCTGAATCGTCCGAGAGCAGTTAGAACCAATCACGAACCTGACTTCCTCGACGAATTCACCTTAAACCAGGCTTCGCCACCTGATAGTTGACATGTTGATGTCCATCCTCGCCTTCTAGCCGGGTGATCTGCACACGCTTGGAAGCAGCAAACTTCTCGTAGAAATCACAGTGATCGACTTCGCGGAGGTTCGGGCAGAGGGCGATGAGGTCCATAAGAAGCTCATGCATCGCCTGCTTATCGTTCTTGACCGACGACCATAGGCCGGGACCACGGAACACTTGAAGATTGGTGAAACGGGGGAGAATTTCGAGCCATTGCTCCTACAGTGATGGTATCAACGTTAGATACGGAAATCGACAATTTACGAAAAACTACGCACCCTTGACAGCGAGACTGGATAGGAAGCATCCGATGGCAGATGAAGAGGGGGTAACCACAGCCACTCAATGTTCGGGAAAGTCTCTGCAAGTTCGTGCAGAGTGGAGATGTCGCCGAAGGTATGAAGCTTGAGTTTGCGAAGACAGGAGTGGTCGATGCACTTGAGCTCCAACAGCGTTTGAGCGTCCAGTCCTGTAACGTCCAGGGATTCAATCGGACGGGTAATCGTCGGGGGAAGTGGTGGAAGAGATGCAGGGTCTGGGTCAGACGGTGTTGGTGTTGGTGTTGGTGTTGGCGCAGAGGGCGGACTGCTCAAGCTGATGGGCGTCGAGGGAGGTGTCAGCAAAGACAAGCTGGGATTGGGGCTCGTGGTCGACCCGAAGCCTGGATCATTGAGCGCGATGATGAACTGCCGATTCGAAACGAGAGTCTTCAGGTTGGGCAGGGTGTCCGGGGATATACACGGGTTCCCAATGGGCGACCAATTGAGCTCCTCGATCAAGGGGTGGTTCTGCAGGAAACGAGCGCGAGAGTGATCTATTGCCATACTCGCCCCAGCTTGCATCAGGAGCTTCAGTTTCTTGAGTTTCGGGAGTGTACAATCCGCTAGATGCACAAACTCCATAGGCACTTCCAAATACTGTCCACGGCGGAGTTAGTAAGTCGGCACAGTTATTTTGGACGACATACCTCCAAGTTCGGCGACCGGGACAAAAGATGGACAAGATGCTTCGAATTGCCTATCTTTGACCACGTATCACCAGAGAGGGTCAAAGATTGTAAGTTGCTGACTCCCCAGACCTATCGTGGACGATTATTGCGAGGCTGGATTGCTATCACTAGAGGCCACATACCGGGTACATCAGGCTCTTCGGGTCAAGAGCAGAGTGTATAGCATGCATTGCGAAACTGCCGTTCAGGCTGAGGGTTTCGAGCTTTGGTAACCGGGCGACGGCGGTCAGCACGGCGTTCTCGTGGGCCGGGTGTGATGTGGGGCGCTGGAAGCCTGGGACGTCCCTCCACGACCAGCTAAACACCCGCAGGTGCTGCATATGGCCCAGCGCCAGGCAGAGGTTGCGTATCCTGACGCTCTCTTCTGCGTTCTCTAAGTTTCTATCGAGGGCCTTGTCAATGAGCCTGGTCGGGTAGTGATCGGGCATCCCGTAGTTGTGCCGTTCGCAGATATGGACCGCGCGCACGTTGCGCGCCAGATCTGAGCGCCGTGCGAGGTGGGCCCACATGTCGGGGAGCGTGTTCCGCACGCGCAATATCCGGTACTGCGTATGGTGGGGAATGACAGTCGCCGCGCATGCTTTCGAGGTGAGTGCGAACGAAACGAGGTCCCGATGTTGGTCGAGCTCTGAGACGATTTCATCGAGGATTTCGTCCGGGAGAGCGAGGAAAGCTGAAAGCTGGACACCGTGCTTCAACGATAAACGGCGCATCGAGGAAAAAAGGAGAGAAATGGACGAAGAACGAAGGAGGGAGGGTGGCGCTTCTTGAGGGAAAGCAGGATAGCTGAACCTGGTTACTTTGGGACGCTTTGGGAACTCATCTGCTTGTCCCTGTTAGCTTCAGTGGGCGTTGTCGCTGATTCATCGCCCGGTTAGGGAATTTGAACAATGTCCTCCTCCCAATCCCCGTTCAGCTCCTTGGAAACCACAAAGCCTCTCCCAAGGCGTGAGGACGACGGATGAACAAAGCATTCAGTGCCAAAACTCACCCGGAGTCGATTGCCTTCTACTCACATTGTCTGGAGACCTTCAAGCCATTTACGCCTCGCCCTTGTGCGAAAATGAAGTTGTGGTTCTTTCTCAGCGTATCTCGACCAGAACAAGGGCAGAATGGACAGTCCATTTCTGACGCGCCGTAGCATGTCTTTCGATGTTTGCTCGACGGGCGCCTTCTGGATGCGCAAAACTTCTGTCAGCCGTCTTGTTGTAGGTCGCGTTCTTGGTAGCTTCAAGTTCATAATGTTGTCCAACCTCAACGATGTTTCTGGCTCCTTGGCACTGGGTCAAAATCGAACTTTCTTTTCACGCATCACATAGGATTGCTGCACGATTGGATGGCGATGTAGATTTGGCAGGAGACCGATATCGATGAAGGCGAAGGACAAACCAGCCATAAGAGCAAGCTGGAGGAGAGGCAAGGGGGTGTTTGAAGCCAGGACGACACACATATATACGTGCCACGTCCATCAAAAGCCAACCCGAATCTCGCCAGAGGTTCTAATTGATCGTATTTCACTGAGTCAGTTCTCCATTGTTCTCTCAATCTAAGATATCACTTACAGGATGTCTTGGGAGAACCCGCGGGCGGGCCGCGGCAGTATAAATTGGATTCGTGATTGGACCTCCCCCTGTTCGTATGGTTGCCACTAATTCGACCGCGTGTTCCTCAAGAACGCGACGCGTTCTCACAATACTGGAGCGGAATGACTCGAGGAGGTGCATATACGGCTGATATATCACGGGCCTGGGATGTAACGCGTCGACCCGAGTTGGACATCACCATGTAAACTCCACTCACCAAGGATTCTGCTTGCAGTAGGGATGATAACGTATGTTCTGTCCGCCATTCTGAGACTACAATGGCGGTGATAGCCTGCCAGACTAAAGTAAATCCTCTAGGTTCCTATCGGCGTAGTTCGTTAGTATCAGGACTTGGCAACGAGTCAAGAGCTGACGGACATGGGGGAGCTTACGACCGACGCGTCCGAGTCACGCACTGCCTCATGTGCTGGCGAGCGACGCGCCTGCAAGATTTTCGAGCCGTTATATGCGGCCTGCAGCCCGTCAAACGCGTTTCCTCGGGCGATACGCGTTCGAGAGCAGTGGTCCTTGGCCGAACCCCAGGCACGGACTGGTGACACTCAACATCCACAGGGCACAAATGACGAAGCCAAGAGGGTTGAATCATTGCATTCGGGTGTCTGAAAGACTAAGAAGGCAGGCACTCATGATGGTCTGAATTCGAAGGAAGGGAAGATTTTTGTGGCCCTTGCAATCTTGACTTGGTCCAAGCACCACCGGGCCGGTAAACTCCGCCGCTCATCTCTCTCCTGGTTTTGTACAAAGGTATTTACTTCGAATTCGTATCTGGATAAGTTGGACTACCTCCACTCACGGCTTCATGATGTACAATATGAGCAGAAAGCCTACTAGGGAAATCGTAGAAGTCATGTAGATGATTGTTTCAGCGAAATGCCTTCTCCTATGTGCGAAGGTAAACCTTCGGGTTCCAAGAGGAAGCTCAGCAAGTCTTTGCTAATTATTTCAGACTAAATATACACTTATATTGTCGCGTCGTGAGTTTGTGAGTTTGTAGTCTCCTGCGCCTCTCACCATGGGAATGTCACGCCGTGCCGCATCGAAGCCGCCCAAAGGGGTTTCGTTACTTTCGTACCTGATTCAAGTTGCACTTATCCACCTTCGTTCTCAAACTCAGCCCGGCGGCCTCAGCTCGCTGAGAGGTACTTGCTACTACACGTAGCTGCTTGATCTCTGCCTTCCTGCTGTACACTGAATCTAGGACAGCTATCATGTCGATCTCGACCGCTCTACGTCACTTCAAGGAGCCAACGAAGGAAGAGCTTACCCAGATTTTCTTCTCGCTACCCCCTACCTCTGTAGTGCCGAAATCTGACCATTCTGATGACGAAGATGTGGAGAAGATGGAAATCAATGCGGTTCTGAGTGTCGGGGAGGCGGAGGACTCGTATGTGAGTCGTATCATTGTTTCATCGTGCTCTTCAGGCTGACTGTGGATTCTACGGTTGGTAGGCCGGGAAATTACACATTATGCCGCCCTATCTGGCCTTCTCGTCTCTCGACAGGAAGTCTGTGCGGTTCACGATACCGCTTTCAACTATTCGACGGGTGGAAAGACTGAATGCAAGGGCAGGAGTTTATGCACTCAGCCTACTAACATGGCACGGGATGAAGATCGTGAGTTGGCATATTTTGCTGTCATAATGATGTTTCGTTAACCTTCGAAAGTAGATTGTTCAATTGACGTCTCTCCGCCCAACTGCAGACCTGTTCTGCTCATTACTACGCGATGCCCTGAAGATCGAACTTCAACGAGGGCAAATGAAGTTGGTCAAGGGTTTCGTCAAGACATGCTATTCCGAATTGCTCATTTCAGAAACGTCGAACGCCGGAGACAACGAACACGAGGACGGAAGCCTGATAACAGACGAGAAGAGCGGCAGTAGACAGGAAGTCAGCTACCACGGGGGCTTAGGCCTGAAGTTTAAATTTCCCGGAGATCCTAAGAAGTCAGTGATTCTCTTCATTATCCCAGGACAAGCTGTTCAACTCCCTCAGACTCCGAGAAGGTTCAAAAATCAAACTATGGACAACGTACTTGAAGAGTGAGTCGTCATCGTCCCCCCCTTGATTCAAAATGTTCATCATTCACAGCTCATGGACGAAACCTTACCCTCCTCCGATACCCACAATGTACGCGACTCGTCCAGGTTGGCCTTCCCAACCGATTGCGTGGAGAGATGTGGGAGACCCTATCAGGATCAATATACCTCCGGTTTGCGAACCCAGGATACTACGAACGACTGCTGGAGGAGCACAAAGGACGAACGACGACAAGCACCGACGACATCGAGAAGGACCTTCATCGTAGCTTGCCGGAATACGCTGGATACCAGTCAGAAGATGGGATTAACGCTCTTCGTCGGGTGTTGCGGGCATACTCATTTATGAACCCAGAACTCGGGTATTGCCAGGTACGAGTATCTGACATCTAGACGTCTTTCCTCCGGTTGAACGTTTGGTAGGCCATGAACATTCTTGCAGCGGCCATTTTAATGTAAGCCATCGAGCTGATCTACCAGACTTGGCCTTGGCTGAGAATGTCGTGTATAGCTACATGTCAGAGGAGCAGGCCTTTTGGTTGTTGGAGGTGCTCTGTGGACGTCTACTACCGGGTTACTATGCGTCAGTACCGTCTTCTATCGTTGCCCTTTCATGCTCATGAATTACAGACCGTCAATGCATGGTACACTCCTCGACCAACGAGTCTTTGAATCTCTCGTGCAAAAATATCTACCCATCATCCATGACCACTTCCAGGCTGTCGATGTACAACTATCAGTTGCGTCTCTCCCGTGGTTCCTGAGTTTGTGAGTAATATGGGGTCTGAAATTGAGACTTTTCTCATGATGCATTTCACAGGTATATCAATAGTATGCCTATGGTGTTTGCGTTCCGGATAGTTGATTGCTTCTTCTGCATGGGTCCAAAGGTTCTGTTCCAAGTTGGGTAAGTGGACCATTCTAAAGTTGAGGTCTTTACTGACATGATCTCATAGGCTGGGTTAGTTCGCCCTTGATCTTCAATCACTGGAATTTACATATTCGTCTTCTGCAGCCATTCTGAAGATCAACGGGGAACAGCTCCTCCAAATCCAGGATGACGGTGGCTTCCTGAAGTAGGAATACCCTCAACCTCCATAACGCTGGCTTACCTCTACCGTCTAGCCTCATGCGAGACTACTTCGCAAGCCTCGGAGAGTCCGCCCACCCAAACTCCTCCGATCCTCGCGCACGCGCCATCACCGTCTTCCAAGAGCTTCTCCTTGTCTCCTTCCGCGAATTCTCGATCATCACAGACGAGATCATTCTCTCTGAGCGCAAACGCTTCCGCGGCGAGATCATCCACAGCATCGAGTCCTTCGCCCGGCGCGGTGCAGTCCGAAACCTGCGTACTCTCGGTAGGTTCAACAAGGAGCAGGCGGGGCTCGTCTACGACGCGCTATATAAAGCGATGTGCATCGTCCCGCCACCGCCCGCAACTGCACCGCCTCCGACGCTGCTAACGACCGCCGATGGGTACCACGAAGAGAGGCCAGAGACGCGGATTGGTCTGAGGACATTTAGGTACTTCTTGAGTGAGATTGCCACGTGGGCGAGAGACGACAAGATTGTCATGAATGGCTTCCAGGTCAGTTCGCTTTGTCCTCTGCTTGTTGAGGACAGGCTGTTGAGCTGAGAGTCGTTTGGTAGCAACGTGTTGATCGTGAAATCGCCGAGCACGAATTCATCGATCGATTGTTCTACTTCTGGGATACAGGATGTCACGGAGCTTTGTCTTTCCAGGTGGGTCACCGATGTGCTCGTGTTTCCAACTCTGTATCTTACTTGCTTCGCCAGGACCTGGTATCTGGTCTCGATGGTGTGATGTTCAACGATTTGATGGACAATATCGAATGGTTCTTCAATCTCCACGACAAGAACAAGGATGGGTTCCTTACGAAAGACGAAGTCCTGACGTTGTCGGAAACCTTCCTAGTAGGTTTTTCCTATTTGTCCCAAGCAATTTCTGATGTATGCCCCCTGCATGTAGTTCATCTTCCGATACGAAATCGGCGACGCGTATCTAGGTGCCGTCAGTCGGTTCATGACAAATGCCTTTGAATACGGCGACGCCCTCCTTCCTCAACCCGAACAATCGAAAAGCAAGGAATCCAATGCTGAGCCTGAATCTCCTCCTCCAGTCAGTTCCAACCAACCGTACCTCAACCTGGCGACGTCAGTGCTCTTCCTTATAAGATTTACGCGGTTTGCCATGCTAACCGGCTTCTCTTTAGATTCCGTATGGTCGTCCTCGCTGAAGAAGTGCTGGAATCGTTCTTCGAGACCGACCTTTCAGAATCCTTCAAACTGGAGCACCTGCCCGAGATGGACCTTCCTCTAGTCAACAGCGGGATTCTGGGAGATCTATGGTCGTCTATCGCGACGGACAGCAACAAAAAGATCTTCAACATGTTCACGGACGAGATTGGGAAGACCATTGGCAAGCATCAGGTACGTCTATCAGATGTTTACCCCCGAGACGAATGGAAGTTAATTAGTTTTGTTTCCAGGTCGTCCACAAGCCCTCTATCGGGAGATACACCAAACTGGAAGAACCAAAAGCGCGCGAATCGTTGCTTACGCCGACGTTGCGAAAGTCGCTATCGAAAGCCAGCCTCAGCGGTACCTCGAGCACGACTACCCTCGCACCGTCCTCCTCGTCGACACTCACTGTCAACACAAACCTCGAACCACCCAACGTACCATCCCAGCCCTCCGTGCCCGACAGTGGCAGCTTGTCGGCAATTCCCATGCTCCAAGCCGTCAACGCTGCCGCTCTTATGGAGCGCACGCCGTTCGCGATCGACGACGCCAAGGACGACGATGAGGACGACGACGAACTTGAAGCTGATGATAACGATGATCAGGTCATGGACGAGGTCAGTGTACTTTGTCAACTTCACATAGGTGAACATGTGGATTTATTTGCTCTTGCTTTGATAGGTCGATGCCTTCTTAGAGGCCCATGATTCAGGCCTCAGTGAGGCGGACAAAGCGGTTGCTAATGGTGCGTATCTTTGCCCTTTCTGTCTTGCGCGCTATTGGATTTTGGGGTACTAAACGGATGCAAATCTCTATCAGATCTTCTACACGCGGAACCTCTCAAGTAACTTGTACGCCGCTGTCCACTTTTGAATGAAGCTCTCACTCCTTGGTCTACCATGTAGTTTCGCGACTGCAAGGCGATTTCCAAAAACGTCTGATATTTCAATCGATTTGGAAAGGATAAGATAGACAGCTTTCTATGTACAGATGGTAATACAGTGTGGGTATAACACGTACGGACGACAACAGCATTTTAGATAACAACTACAACAATAATCCTCACCTCAAGTTTCTGAGGGCCCCTGGTCTCGGTCCCGGATCAACCCAAATCCTGATCGCCAAGTCAGAGTCAATCGAACCCGTAGCTATCATGTTCTGCGTGGGATGGGTCTACGGGCGTCATCATCGTTAGTATTGAGCAGAGGCGGAGGGAAAATACAGGCACAGCGAGGGCGGACAAAGACTCACCGCCACTGCGACGACAATATCTATGATGGATCTCAGGTCCTGAAATTTCGGACGCAGGGAGTGTGACATACCCGTATGTCCTTCGAGAACCTGGACAATCTCGCGGGTTTGGAGGTCCCAAATGTAGGTTTTGTGATCCTCGCTCCCAGCGACTATCCATTTGCCTCCAGTGACGCTAAAGCAGGCGGAGATGCAATATTTCGAATTTACGTGGCCGGTGTAAGTCTTCAAGCAGCGCGTCGTTTGGTAGTCCCATAATCGGATCGCACTATCGTGAGCGGTGGATAGGATATATTTTGAGTTGGGTGAAAATTGAACGTGTTGGCTGCGGGTGGAGCGAAATTTTGGCTTTGGTTAGTGTCAGAAAATTCAAGAGGGATGGCAAGACAGGCACATACCAAATTGCATCATGCCCCTCGGCGAGCGTCTTCAAGCATTGTCCGTCGCTCGTATTCCATATCCGGCTATATAAACGCGGGGTAAACGGAGGGCGGGGGACGAGAGCACAATGCAGCGGAACGTACATGAGCCCGTCCAGGGCACAGGATACGATGAGTGTCGCGTCCCTGTTGAAGTGCACCGCCGTGACATAATCCATGTGAGCGTGTAGTGTCTTCATGCACTTTCCTGCAGATGATTATGCCACAGTAAACTCTTTCCGGAAGACAATGGAAGAGTAAATTCAAAATTAAACCGAAGTACGAACCTCGCGCTGCATTCCATATTCGAACATCCCCGTCGCAGCCACCAGATACGAGGAGATTCGAGGCGGTATTGTAGTTGAGGCAGAACACCCATTTGGTATGGCCTTTGAGCAGCTTGTGGGTCAGACCCTGTTTCGGCGACCTTTAGCGCTCTGATGGAAAACGAGGCAGAGCAAAAGGCGCAGAGACGCACTGTTTCGACATCCCAGATCCGAATAGTGGTGTCGTCCGAAGCAGATGCAAGATGTACACTGTCCGACGACCAAGCAATGTCTGAGAGCCCTTGTGTGTGTCCTGTCAGATTTCTCAAGAACTCTCCAGTCTCAGGTGACCAGATTTTGACGACCTTCTCTGCGCCTGACGATGGGGTGGCGGTTTAAGACATCGATTTTTTTTCTGTCGAGAACAAGACGACTAACCACACGAGGCAAGGAGCTTTCCGTCTGGGCTGAACTTGACAGCTGATATTGATTGTGTATGGCCGCGCAACGTGTTACGCAGCGCGTAGTGGGGCTTTTCGCGCTGGGTGGTGCTTGGAGCGGGCGGTGGAGGTGGATGAACGGGGAGCGGTGCAGGAGTCGGCTCCGGAGGCTGCGGGGGATGGTTTTCAGGCACTTGGGGGTCATCCTCAGTAGTTTGCGATGCGGTCTCGTCATCTGTCGACGAATCGTCCATTCCCGCCAACGGATCCATTGCCGAGGTCGCTATGTACGATGGCGTCAAGATAGTCGAGCTCGCCGTCGCGATCAGCGATCAACAAGATTTCTGGGCGAGAGAGGCTGTTGACAAATACGTCACAACAAATCCCGCCCTCAGCGATCGATCAAGGCTCTTCGTCTGCCACACCATTCAAAAACTTTGCTTGCTTTTTTTCTACAGCCAGAAAATGCATATCCACTTTGACATCTGACGCGCACTCGCGTCCTGAATTTGTGGACCCCACAATGTCTGCAAGTTTCGGATCTGGTGCGTATGTTTTTCGACGGTCACCCAGCGAAAACTAACGGCGCTGACCTCAAAAAATAGAAAGTCTGGAAGTGCAGAACGGCCTTTAAGCTCAGAAGACATATATACACGTTATCGCCCAAGATACAAGGCCTTGTCCGGCGATGCTGTGATAGCCCGACTAATCTACGACTTCGTGAGTCCGTCGTTGCCACCGAATTTAGGGCCCATTTTTTGTTCGGATTTTCCCCCTTCTCATCGTCCATTGTCCGCCTATTTAAGAGCGGCATACTCATACGTCACTTGCTGCTCGTTGTCCAGGATAACTTGATCCGTTCTTCCTTCGCCTCAGCGAGATCCAAACTATCGTTGTCCAACTGGTGTGCACAACATCTAGGGCATTGACGGGTGCGGTATCGACTATCAATTTCGAAATCCTGTCGATACCATCGCCCGGTGTGCCTCATGTCATTACCTTAATTACACAGAAATCGGGGTTAACATTCTTCGAATTTTACAGACAAGGAATCTCACAGCCGAAACAATATTTCTCCTTTTGTCAAGTCAAGCTCATCCGTTGTGCGACAGCCAGAAAGTATCGAAATTGATTTCAAACCCCCGTTATCCGCGACTTGGCAGGGATCTGCACCTCTCAAAGCACCTGCCCACTGCGAAGACGACGGCCTTCATCCGAGCGCGTATTGGCAGGAAACAGCACGTACGACGAAAGAAGCCAAGGACCAATTCACCGTGCAAGCCCACTGGACTAACAGTGGTTCAGGAAGATACCAGAATACTTGATGATTGGGGCGTTTGAAGTGTTTTCAGTCTAGCCACATAGGTTCGAACAAAGGAACGCGACGCCCACCATAAATTCTAAGTAGCCTATCACAAACACGGACACCGCTGAGCTCAGAATCAGATCGCCACAGTCACCCGTGATTGCTTTCCAAATTTGCCACGATCCATGCAACCATAGATGAATCTCCCGATTTCCTGGAGAAGTGACAGAAAACCTCTCACGAATCGAAGATGGTATTTATATTTCTGCGACTTGGAGGAACTTTCGACAGCACTCAAATTCCCTCCTCCGCCGAATTCGACTCAAATCAATGGCGCCTACGCACTCGAGGATGTTCACCGACGCCGCCGACGACGCGTACGGGCTCTTCAGCGATCCTCCTACTGGTCGCAAGACCTTTAAGATGCAAAATGCGAAGAACGGCCAGAAGTACAGGGAGGCTGTGTGGCCGCCCGAGCTTGAGAAGGCTTTGTTCAGAGGTGATTACTTTCTTGACGGCTTCTCGTTTGTCGCTGATGCGCTCTCCAGGTCTTATCAAGTACCACCCTGGGACGTCGAAGGACCGTAAAGCCCTTCAGCGTTTTCCTCGAAGGAACAAGAGAATCTCGGAGTATATTAAGGAGACTCAGAAGAAGCTCAGGACCGCGAAGCAAGTCGGAAGTCGCCTTCAGCAATTGCGGGAGACTTGCACGATTCCTTGGGGTTCGTTTTCTTTCATCCTTCCTCCGTCAACGCCTCATATTCCTTTCATCGCAGTGCTCGACCTGATCAATAACAAAAACTTCAAGAGCCGTCGTATCCCCAGTTCGGCACTCGTCTCGCTCTTTGGGCCGGACTACGTCGACGAAGTACCCCACTTCGACGGCGACGCGTCCTCGCCAGAGCCTGCCAGTCTCGCCGCGTCTCCGCGCTCGTCCTCGTCTCGAACCCTCGTCAGTGCCGCCTCCGACGCCGCCAAGACCATCTCGCGCGCGTCGACTACTTCTCCAACCGAGCCCTGCTTTCCACAGCATCAGCTCCAGCCACCTTCCTTTCAACAACCTACGCTCCCTCAACCCACCATCATAATTCCCGTCTCTTTGACCATCAAGGACAATGGCGTGCTCCCGGTCGCCCTGCCTTCGTTCACGATCGACCTCGACGAGGGTCTCACGGACTCGCTCTCGGTTGCGCCGGCGCACACGCCCACGCGCTGCTATGAGGTCCAGGCGTCACAGATCATCGACAGCCGCGCGCCGTCGGTCGGCTTCAGCTCGAACGCGGGCAGGCTCCCCGCCATCGCGGAGTACCGCTGCGTTTCGTACGTCTACAAGAACCAGGAGCTGGTATACACCGACTCGCATGCATCGCCTTATCTCGCTCACTTCTCGACGAACGATGCGTCCGCGACTTACTCTGGCACGACGCTCGTCCCCGACTATTGGGGCGTCATCATGTCCAATCCCGAGGGTGAGTCGATTTTTTCCATGTCGGGGAGAGCGCGATCACTTATGTTCCTCATCCAGAAATCTCCACGTACATGATCACTCAGGAAATCCTCCTCTCCAAGCCCGACCACGCGGGGGCCTACAAAGAAGTTGCGCCCGCCCTCTTCTTCATCCAGTATTCCCTCCATGTCAACTTCTTGCCTCGCGCCTACAATGAGCTCGCCTACACTGCCGTCACCAACCCAGACGCGTCCTCCTGGGCGGCCTACCCGGGTCAAGATGGCGTCGCCATGTACGGCATGGATTATACCCCCGCCTACGTCCCCGATGGCGCCGCGTACGATTTCTCCGACATTCATCAAAGCCTCCCTGCAGTAGCGCCCGTCTATGCTCCCACGGCGTACTCCCCTGTCGCGATCCCTGCCCATATGTTCGACATGTCGCGCGTCTGCGAGGCTCTCGACGGATATCCTCACCCCGAATATTAAATTATCCTCCTCTCTCGCGTTTATTGATACCTTGTCGGACTCTTCTTGTTCTATACGACCTTCCTTCCTTCATCTGTATGCTTCCCTTTCCAGCTTTTGCGTGTACTTATATTATCTATTACCTTCACTTCACCTTTCTACCTTCCTACCTTCCTATCGCCGTCTTCCTTTTCGACTATCGTGATTCCCCTTCAACCTTTACCTTCTATTTCTATTTCTATTTCTACCTCCCATCCGCCTTTTTGAGAACCTGTGTAAATTGTAAAGTGCGAACGTCGTTAGAGGCTCGCGATGACCCCTCAATAGGGTTGGTCGTCGGGTGTATTGTTTTGTGATATCTTTATTATGTACCACCACGCATATACAATAATTGTTGTACTCTACTTGTGTTCACATCCTGTATGCACATACGTAGTAGACGCCCATCGCAATCAAAGCATCGTCTTTGGCGTTGTGACACTCGTAGACCTTGTTATCTGGCTGCCCCTTGACGACGTCATTCGGGAACATCTCAGACTCTTTACCTCAATAAATGGAAATCGTCTCAACGTGAAAGGCTGGGGGGGTGACCTAGAAGGCACCATGTAATCGCCTCGAGGTCATCATCAGCTCGGCGTCGGTCACTCTGGCGGAAGATATCTATTTCGTGTCCGAGTAAGAGACAACACGAAACAGAAGGCCTTTAGTCTAGAATCTCCCTTCTAGATTCCACAGATACCCGAAGGAAATGGTCACCTGAATATACAATACTCGAGCTGCCTTCCAGTCTGAATATCATCCCGCGAACGAGTCGAGGAGCCTCGATCGTTCAGTACCCTCCTCGTTCTTCGGACATTTGACAAAGCAGAGGATACCCCGACTAGGCACCTTTCCAAGTTAATTAACCTAAGTTTCGCCAAACTCTCGAGACGGACTGAATTGGGGAGGGAGGGTCATGGTGCCAGCCGCTACGCCCACAAGCGACGTTCCTTTCGATCTAAGGCATTTCTTCCATCTCCAGAAAGACCACCTGAGGCCTGTCCTGTGGCCACCCGCGAACTGCTCACGACTTGTGCAAATAAGCACGGCTTCTCCGCGTACCTGAGCCTGTCCTGATCTGGTCGAAGAACAAGGTCGGGTGGATCTTACCCCATTTAGGTAAGATCACTACTCTTGGTCTTCCGTCCATTTATCCGTCGGGGAGTCTGGAGGAAAACCTGTGGAGAGGGCTATCCACCTTCTATTACGGCAGAAAGCACCACGTACGGGTTTTAATCTCTCCTGCGGACTAGAAGACAGGCGTAGGAGGAGACATGTTCTATCAATCACTTTGACCCGAGAGTACTGATCAGGCAGGTGCGAACGAGACTTTCGGAGTTGGCACATAAAGCAGCGAAAGGCTTGTCTTTTTCATGCTGTGCCAGTGCTATTACTTTTTAAGCCATCTCCGAATCGTCAGCACGTCTAGATCCAGGAGGAATATGTAAGAGACTTCCGGCCCTCAAAGCCCTAGCACGATGATTGGTCGCCAGAGGGGATTGCGCCTCTGGCCAATCAAGGCAAATTCAGGTTCTGACCTATGGGATTTGTAGACGAAGGTAGCGTCCAATAGCATCCGGGCATTATTGAAAAGGCCAATCCATGATGAACTGCGTCTGCCCGCGAACCCCGATCAGAAGGATGTGGTAGAGAAATCGCTCGACGGAAAAGGAGGACGTGTTGCAGGGCGTAAATCCGTATCGAACGAAACATCGCCTACAGAGGTCGTGCATTCGAAGAAAGTTTCACTGCGAGTCAACACCAAAAAAGATTCCATTGGGAACTCAATAAACTTCCGCCGCCCGCGGAAACAAAATGTACTTAGAGGCGGATGCATCGTGAATCGTTTGCAAATTATGCCCAAGCATGTCGCTTGCAGCAAGCCATCAATGGGATTCTGGATAACGAGGGATCAGCAGTCAGGAAATACAAATTGTTGTCAAAAGCAGTCTACATACTTATCTTAGCGACAATTGGTGACACAATCCTTGGGAGCTTGGCCTTCTCCATTGGCGTCCACCATTGATGCGCTTCGCATCCCGATTTCGCTGTGGATCGCGACAAAGGCGCTTTCCAATCTGTCCAATCCTGGTCACCAACCAACCGCACACCACCATTGGCTGCATGTAACAGAACATTACGACCACCAATGGGAGCCTGGCATTAATTTTGCATGTATGGACTCTGGATGGTCCCCCGAGGAACCTTGGTACTACTGCCGACGCTCCCCGTCCAGAATGTGCTTTTCATCTATTTACAATCGTGCCTCCTTCCCGCGATATTAGATACAGCTTTCGAGTTCTTTACAAAGGGGATACTTAGGCTCTTGAGGAAACCCATCTTGAAAGTCGAAAATCTAATCTTATCTGCTAATCTCGGTGTCTGTGGTATCGTCACGCCGTGTGTCCAAAGTGACTGTGACGGGCCTCCCAAACCCATTCAACTTGATTCAAGTCCCACTAGTACGAGGGAATGATGCTAGAAAGGGCATTTCACTATTACTAGGGCACGCCAACCTCTTCATTCGAATCTAATGACCTCTTACCACCAAAGCTATACCTATATCGATGTCGCAACAGGACACACCTCCTTGGCCGTCCTTATACAACCCTGGCATAGAGATCCTCCGCATTGATCACAGTGACCCCCGCCAACCTGGGGGTGCATATCTCTATAACGCTAACGGTGTGTAGAAGCATGAATCCATTACACACTGAAAGCCTAACCGGCCCCCAGATATCTTCCGATTCACGTTCTACTGGACACTAGTCTTCTACACGCCCATCTTCCTCATCTGTGGCACATATGCCTTTTGGAACTACGCCTTCCCACCCCCACCTCGATTTAATGGCAGCCAGCACACGCGAGATTCTTCTTATCAGCTTGTTTCCGTCGGGACGACCTCGCAAGGCAAATTGCATGCTCAGCCAACCCAGACTCCGAAGCCGAATGAACGCCGGTCGAGAGTCGCTTTTGCACTCATCGTATTTTTCACGTTTCTCTTCATGAGCCTTGCGGGCTCGGTGATCAGCTCTGCGATACTGGGTTTTGTCGCGACGGGGTTGTACAAGTCGGCGAATTTCAATATGTCGACGTACGTTCCGTGTTCATGATCTTTCCGTCCGCCAAGCTTATAGAGTTTTTGTTCCTGCAGGTGGATACCCTTCTTGCTCGCTATGCTGCAAGCTGCAATTGGACTCCTGAGGTACGCATACAACTGGGTTACATCTGGTGAAAGCTCACTTTCTCTCAGCGTTTGGCCTTCTATTATAGAAATAATCTGAACGCTATGTGGTACCGTCATGGCGTGCTCCATATAATTGCCCCCCTTTACACATCATGCGTACACTTTGTTATCAATCTCAAGAATCTCGGTACCACTTCACAAAGTGACTTAGACCCTTTGGTATATCATCGTCGGTTTTGCTTTTCGCCCTCGGGCTGCACGCCATCTTCACACTGCTGCTGGTGTCAGAAGCTCCTCAATTCGTGCAGCCCTCGAGGCCGTCTCGTTCGGACAACAGATTACCAGACTAAACAGACGCCCATCTCGTCATTCCTCTTCGAAACATAAGGTCAGAGCTAGACCTTACGTAGCAAGATACCACTAGGGCCTCCTCGCCACACATCAACCGTCCTGTTCGTCCTTTCAATCACCCTCGGCCTCCAAGAAAGTCCAACGGTGTCCGAACGCCCAATACATGTTGAACGGTTGGACGCCTATACTGATAAACGCCGGTGTCACCCGCACGACACTTGCCCGTCATTCTGTGTGATCGCTAGTGCCGTTGGGGGGCACTATACACCTCACTTCGACCCAAGATTCAATTTTAGCTTTTAGCGTTGTACGCATTGGTCCTAATTGGGGTGAATGAATCATGAACATCGAATGGGAGGCTTCGAGGCAAACATGCCGTAAGTTTGTTTGAAGACCGTTGGGTCAGGTAGTGACAGTTGCATAGGAGGATAGTGAAAGACCATTCAGGAACTGGGGACTGCGTACGCCACATAATGCCGGCATGTATGTTCTGGGTTCAGTTCAGCATTTTATGTCAACCTGGATGTTTGGAACAAGTTGTGATTTCGAAAAAAGACTGGAGGCGCATGTACTCGACTTCCCTCAAGGACAGAGGGCTTGCAGCGGGAATGCGGCGTCCGATAATCCATACGTGTGATCACAGCAGTCGACCGAGTGCTCCATTCGGAATCCGGATATGATTTATCGACCACAGAATTCGCTCTTGGACAAATTACATCCCATCGCCAACACCCCGTTTCCACCACCTGTCCGAGTTCTGCGGAGTTCCTACGCGTTCCTCCTCGTCCAACGGTCGATGTGCATCCCATGTCCCGGCTATCGAAAGGCGTCGAAAACTCATCAGATCGCAGGGCCTTATTCCGGAAGACGGTAGGAGAATCTGCAATCTCGATCGCCAAAAGTCACCGCTCGTTGTATCCCAGCTGAGGAGAAAGTGCGAACGAAACGGGGCTGGATGAGGGGAGCGACCAAGTCCGAGTCGGAAAGGACGTACGGACACACATCGACGCGACGACAGCGAGATTAAGGTGGAGATTGGGTTGGCGAAATTGCAAATGCAAATCCCATATGTGCATACAACCGCCAGGGCGTCCAGGGTTTGGGGATCGGTGCAGGGTTTGGGCGCTATCACCAGGTGCCAGGTGGGCACAAAGACCAGAGAAGGAAGCGCACCCCAATTTTCGTGATGCGTATTCCCATAGGTCTATACAGTATGTCCTTGGGCCAAGGCCCAAAAAAAGGCTGTCAAGCAACCAATGAGGTTTCGATGGTGGATGGCGATACGCCCTGGCTTTGTTTCGTCGAGATCTCGTGCTGAGTTTTAGGTTAATTTAGCCAGATTGGTGCTGAAGGCGAGTCCGGTGGGTGGGTTTAAGGAGAGGAGATATGATTGGCCGAGGGGTTTCGGGGTTGACGGCGCCTGAAAAGTGCTGAAGGGGAGGTAAGGTAGGAAGATCATGAACCGACAAACGAAACCTGAATTCAATTTTTAGATTGCAGCATCAGAAAGATCGACAGAGAGCAAGGAATCAGAAGCAACCGACGAGAATGGTTCCAAAATGCTAGATTCAAGCTCAGAGCTCACAAGCACTCTCGATGTTCTTTCTCAGCTCTTCAATACCGAACGGAGGCTTCATTTCCGCGCTGGTAATGATAGGTGGTAGACACAAAGGCGCAGCCTCCCAGATGTCCTTCTTCATTTGCGAGAGATTGGTTTGGAGAGCGTCGACGGGGACGTCATCCATCTTGGTGATGACGCTTTGAAGAGTAAACGTTTGTACACCTTGCTCGTCGAGCAGGAGGGTCGAAAGCTGGGAAAGCATTCCTTTGTCGAAGGCGTTAAGACCATGCTTCGCGTTGAAGAGGATATAGATTCGTTTTAGTCTGTTGGGGCGCAAGGAAGGCGTCAATGGTGCGAGTAGAGAAAATACGATCAGACACTCACTGCTTTCGGGTTCGGACATAATGGTCGAACAGCTCTCCCCATTCCGGCCGACCTCGTGCACCATAGCCGGGCGCATCGACGACGATGAACTTTCCGGGCTCTGGGCCTACAAGAAAGAAGTTCAAGGCTTTTGTATGGCCCTTCGAGAGTCAGCTAGAAACACTTGAATTTTAGTGTTTGAGGCTACTCACAGCTTTACTACTCGTGCTCAAAAGTGTCCTTCGTTTGAGGACAGAGTTCAGCAAGGTAGATTTTCCAACATTGGCTCGGCCTAATAACGATAACATAGTCGACATGGTGTGCTCGATTTTGGTGCAGAGTACGAACCTGTGACGATGATCTGGTCGCATCATCAGCGTCATAAAGTGCCGCACTGGAAACAAAGACGTACCTCAGGCAGTCCAGTAGGCTTCGGTATCGAGTTAATCGTTTTCGCGGACGCTAGGAAGCCTGCCGCTTGGTTGTTTGACAAGAAGGATATTTCTGTCGAGAGGTGTCTTGACGTTCCGAAGACATTAGAAGCAGAATGTAGTCCTATTCTTGAGTGAAGTAGCTGGAACATAAGCCATAAACGCGTCTGTCGCGTCGTGTGTGCTGAAGTCCTGTGCCAGTGGTTTGCCTTTAAGAGGAGAGGCGGATGTCATTGGCTGAACGTTGCCACCGGTCCGCTCAGCCGAGAGTGACTATTGTAGCAATTATCTCCCACGCTGTTGTCTAAACCAAGTTTCGAACCTTGTGCTCTTTCTTCTCTTGCGACCAAGTTTCATCTAGTGTCTTGCATCCTACTTGAGCGCTCAGAACGTATCACTAATGCCTTTTGGTTCGAAACCCCTCAAACAAAAATTCAACGTTCGTGCCAAATGCCACTGACAATCGTTTCTTTTGCCTCCGACTCGGTGAAGAGGGTAAAATGAATGGATGAAAGAAACAAAGGTCTTCTGTGCCCTTCTATATAAATTTGGTGCCGTGAGTTTCGACGTTCTACTCCCTTCCCCCCGCACTGGATTGACCTGACATCCTTCTCCACCTAGAATGACACAGACAAAACCACAACAGCAACAGCCTGCGGCTGCGGCTACAGCTTCTCTACCGAATTTCGAGATCTCGACAGTTGATCCCTCCTTTGGGAATTCTGACGATAGCTCAAGTACGGGCCCTCCTTTTATCTCTTCATGACGAAAGGCTAAGAAATATATTCTTCAGCGTCTTTTGGCGATAGCTCGTTCTCTTCAGACTCTTCCACATTAACCGACCAGCCCATCTATCACACCGTCGGTGATAGCACCTCTATCCAGCCCTTTGGATCGCCGTCTCGCAGGGAGAGATCAATCGTGCTGGTATGATGGCCTTCCATGACAACCTCGGCGTGCTTTTGCTGACCGAAAGCTATCTAGCAGAACGAAACACTTGAACAGCCACAGCCAGAGAAAGATAGTCTCCATGTAATCATCGCAACCTCAGTGAAAAGTGCTCTTTCTGCGGCGGCACTGAGCGGAAACTTTTCCGCCCTGACCGACATCTTTCATCAAGATGCTATCCACGTTATCGACAACATTACCGCCAAAATAGCGGCCTCGCTGCACGAGCATTTCCAGAGTATCATCGCGAGTATGGTCGACGCGGCTGTCAAGGTGCACCTACTCAAGGATTCCACATCGGTTGAATCTCCAAGTCCACCTCCCATTGTTAGCTCACCAGCGCCCGATGACTGCCTCAACAACCCATGCTACAACGCATGGGCCGACCGAGACGAGATCAAGCCCAGAAAGGACATTTATTTCCTTGAACAGTGCTATCGAGCAACCATGACTCCAAACCTTCTAGACAGCTGTGCTGTTAAAGATAAAGACGAAAACTCGGAAAGCGGACAGAGGAGCTGCACTTCGACGTCGCACGAAGATCTTCCATCTTGCGATTCCACACCACATTCTTCAGCCCAGGCACGGACGATTCGCAATCCAACAACTCTACTCCCTCGACCATCGATCCTCTTTGTTGTGTGGACCACGTTCATTCTGATAATCGTTCTCCTGCTCTCCATCGTCATCTACTCTGCTTATGGCTCCGATCATTCATCCTTGCCTGGATCCGACGTCCAAGAACCGCATCGACTATGGGCCAAATACATGGAAGAAGCCCGTGCCCAGCGGTTTTTTCTATTTCGGTACCTCCAGCGAGCACCTAGTCTGCTTTTAGAGCGTTGGAGCAGTGCATCTATCCTGGCCTTCTCGCATTTCGATAAATCTTTTATTCTCTAATTCTGTACTTACATTAAGAAAGGAAACCCTAATACTGACAGATGGCTCTACTGTTTAAGCGTGAACATGGTTCTTGCGTCCAGTAAAAATACACCAAGGAACCTCTAACCACCGACAGTAATGACACGCGCATTGATGAGCGAGGTAAGAAGTTCAACATCAGCAGTGCTGCCATCACTCGACATGACGGTTGTATCCTCCCCGTCGCGGAGGATGTGGTCGAATTGCTCGATAGCGCCAGAGATGTGAGCAACACGTGCGCAAGCAGAACGAATCGCGATCAGGGTTGGGCTAGGCAAGTCAGGGAGCGGGGCGTCGTTTGCCTCACAGGCTGCTGCTGAAGCCGAGTCGACGTTGAAAGTGACGCTCTGAGCAGGAGGGGCGGCAAGCAAGTGAAGAAAATTGGCGCTTTCGAGAGCCATCACTTTATAAGTATTGGGCTAGGTTTATTTAATCGGGATGAGGGGAAGAGTGAGATAGAGGAAATAGGTAGGAATTCTCACTGTTTCAGCGACCTCCTCGAGCCAGAATTGGAACTTGCGAAAACCCTCGTGCAGATCGTGGCTCATTGTGAGCACGTTGGAGAGCCTGTTTACCTGTCCCCCAAGAAGTTTCTCGACATCGGTATCGAAGCTAAACAAATTGAGGATTGTTAGCGTGGTGCCTGCATACTCGGGTGGCTGATGACGCGTCAGTAAGGAATAGCAAGCATGATATGCGAAAATTACCCTGTCCTTGTTTTGCGCAGATTCAGAGAAGATATGCGCACATTCGGTCCCAATTAGTGATTTTTTCTCGTCGAGAGCCTTAGCGAAGATTTCCTGGTGATGAGAGCAACTGTCGCAGTCATAGACACCTGAGATAAGGCACTTATACCCGTCACGGAGTAAAGCCTACATTGTATGAGCGACTGGTATGAGCGAAAAGCATGTGCACGGACGTACCACAGACTTAACATCCGACTTGGTCTTGTCCGCTTTCAACATCCTTTGAATTGTCTCTCGCCTGGCCTGATCAAAGGACGACCGAGATGTGGGCGATGACTCTGTCGCTGGCAGAGGTTCAGAGTCTAAACGAACAGGACTTCGTTCAGCGAGGCGATATGAAGCACTTGGCGAATAATACTCTACTTACTCACATACGCGCACAAGATAATTGCAATATTTAAGGCCCAGTTGGAAAAGCGTTGTGTGTTGCGCAGCCAAAATGTGATCCCCTGCAGTCACTCTGGGGGCAGCATAACAGGACTTGATTTTGAGGAGGAGACTTTTGTATGGGCGGAGGCCAAAGAGACGAGATTTCTGGTGGTTCCAAAAGTCCAGCAGGAAGAAACCCAGTATGCGAATGACAATGAGCGGATCCTTGTACTTGAAAGCCTGTGGCTCTCTGCTAGCAGCTTCTTCGGCACTGAGAAGCAGGTTCCAGGTGCTGACACCGTCGGCATCGAAAGGGACGGTTTTTGGAAGGGGTCCCATGGTGGAAGGTGGAACAAACGAAATTTAGTAGGTTCAGATTTGCTCTCCTTTTTCGGACATTTTTCTTTACATAAATTGTGAATAATGACCGTCTCTCTGCTCTATTCCCCTTGTAATATATGTAGCCTATACGTTCGTACTATTCCCCACTATTCCCCCCTTTTTTTGGCCTCGAAGAAGGCGCATTTTGAAATTCAAGTTTCGTTCTGCCATGCGTTCAAAGAGCTTCACCACCCCTGAGAACGCGTGCGGACTTGCCGGATGTTTTGATAGGCGTTGCTGTGCCATCTCCATCATGATCCTTCTCCAGACAGTCGTTCAAACGCGGTTATCGTCCTGAAGGTGGCTATACATCCAGGCTTGTCCTCAAGCACCTACCTTTTCCTACCCATCTGCTGGCCAGGATGCCCAAAAACCTCCTGTGGGTCCTCCTTGTTTCCATTGCGCTCGCCCGCGCCGCAACGCCGCCGACAAAACGACACTACAACACCCATAACTACTATGTTCTCGAACATAAGCCCGACACGTATACGGCCCCGCTGGAGGATGTGGCACGGTCATTAGGAGTAGAAGTGGTGGAACGCGCTGGGGAGCTGGAAGATGTCTGGTTGGTCCGGACGCCGAAACCCCCGGTACGGATTGTCGAGGGACGGGAAGCCGTGGAGGAGGGAGATGAGCTAGACCCCATCCTGTCTGCATTCGAGAACCTGCAAACGATTGCGAGCTCGTATCTGACTGCACGATCGGAGGAAGGCCTGTATGCGAGGCAGATAGTCTCGTCGGTCAATTTCCTCGAGAAACAGACACTTAGGGAGCTCGTCAAGCGTGCACCACCGCCAATACGACCGACCAAAACCTCTTCATCCGGAGTTGCGCAGCGACTAGGATTGAAGGACCCACTTTTTACGGAGCAATGGCATCTGGTCAACGACGAATATCCAGAGCATATGATGAACACGACTCCTGTGTGGGATATGGGATTCACAGGCAAGGGCGTGTCGACCTCTTTCCTCGATGACGGCCTCGACTTTGAGACCGACGACTTGAAAGATGCTTTTGTAAGTGACGACTTTCCCGAAATTTCTCCAAGCTCAATTTGCTCTTTAGGACGAAAAAAATTCTTATGACTTCAACGCACATGTACCCCTCCCTCGGCCAACCGGCGTCCGGGACCACCACGGCACACGATGCGCAGGGCAGGTTGTCGCCAGGAGGAACGAAGCCTGCGGTGTTGGTATCGCTTACGAGGCCAAGGCTGCTGGCGTTCGCATCCTCGGCGGTCCTATCGCGACCGTCGACGAAGCCGCCGCTCTCAACTACGGCTACAAGGACGTCTCTATCTACAGCTGCAGCTGGGGTCCTCGAGATGACGGCGAGACGATGGACGCGCCGAGCTATCTCATCCGGAAAGCTGTGGTTAACGGCATCAATCATGGGCGGGATGGCAAAGGCTCTATTTTCGTGTTTGCGAGTGGTAACGGCGGTCGTTTCGGTGACCAATGCAACTTCGACGGGTACACGAACAGCATTTTCTCTGTGACGGTTGGGTCTGTAGACTACAAAGGCCTTCATCCGAACTACTCGGAAGCCTGCGCCGCGAACATGATTGTCGCCTACAGCTCAGGCAATGGACGGCATATTGTAGGTTTTCTTTCCATTTTGTCGTTCAGGCGTGCTGATGCAGACTTTTGTAGGTTACCACAGACAGAGGAAAGGAATGCTCTCGGACTCACGGCGGTACTTCGGCTGCTGCACCCAATGCAGTAGGTGTATTTACGCTCGCCCTGCAAGCCCGGTAGGTCCTTCGTAGCGGCCTGTTAGCAAGCTATCTTTCTGATTCCAACTAGGCCTGATCTGACGTGGCGAGATATCCAACATCTCTGTGTCAACACCGCGCGTAAGATCAACCCAGATGACCCCGACTGGGAACGCACGGCGTCGGGTCGAATGTTCAGCTACAAATACGGTTACGGCGCTCTGGATGCCTATGCCTTCGTGACTGCCGCCCAGAAGTGGACAAACGTCAAACCGCAAGCCTGGCTTCATACCGAGACGATCCGTGTCGGCGACGGCAAGATGGAGGTCCTCAAGCACAAGAAGTACCGGTATCATGGAGGCATTCCTATCCCCGCGGACGGCGTCGAGAACAAGATGACCATCACGAAGGAGATGATGCAGGAGCACAACTTGGAGTCCCTTGAGCACATCGACGTTAGGGTGTGGATTAACCACTCGAAGCGTGGTGATGTGGAAGTTTCGATTACCAGCCCACACGGCATTCGCAGTGTTCTTGCTGGTACTCGCGAATGGGACGAGGCGACTACTGGATTCCCTGGATGGCGGTTCATGACCATCAAGCACTGGTTAGTGATAGTTCTCCTTTCTTGTTTCTTACTCATGGTTTCGTAGGGGTGAAGATCCTGTCGGAGAATGGGTGCTCAAAGTCAATGACCAAAAAGACCCAGAACACAATGGAACCTTCTTGGGATGGAACATGGCTCTGTGGGGCTCTGCCATCGACCCAATGAAGGTGAAGAAATGGGAAGAACCCGTCGTTGACAACGCCCTGCCACCGAACCAAGACCCTGATAGACCCATCATCGGCAACCCCGACTTCACATCGATGACCCAGCACGCTAAACCCACCGACCTCCTGCCGACTAGCCACGGCTACGAGACTGGCGAGAACACGAAACCAGCTTTCCCGAGCGAGACCCACAAGCCCAATCCTTCGGAGAGCGAAGGTGCTGGAGGCGGCTGGACAGGCGACATGGCGACACTCGTCAGCTCGCAGAAGTGGTTCTTTGCTGGTATCGGTGCTGTGATGACCTTTGGCATTGGCGGTCTTGTCTACTTCTGGCGCCGCCGTGTTGCCCGCCAGAAACTTGCTGCATACACCTCGCTCGCAGCAGACGATATCCACATGGGTACAATTGGTGCGGACGGGGTCAACGGCGGCCCACGCACAACGAGGGCGTTGTACGATTCTTTCGGCGAGCCTACTTCCGGAGACGACCTTCCAGCCCGTTCAGCTGTGCCCGTCAACCCACCCACCGGCCGTGCATTGGGCTTCCACTCTGGCTTCCTCGACGACGACGAACCCTCTGCTGGTTTGACTCCCAAGTATCGTGACGAACCCGAGGGACCAGGAGAGCCGGCAACGAGTGCTGAGCGACGATCGGATGACCATGATTCGCGCAATGGAAGTCGAGAGCATCTGACAGGGCCAACGGTATGACCTTGACCTCCCGCTGAGGGGTCTATCCGCATGTTCCTGTATCCCAAAATATACATTATTTCAGTACCTACATCCACCCATACTTGTATTATACCTGTGTCGGGTTGCTTTGCCATTCGTATTATTTATCTGCACAATACTAGGACTAGAACACCGCCCAGGCATGCGAAAAGGCACCTACTTGCGAACTTGCCATGGGAAGGGGGCACAAAGTTATTGTTGACGATGTGATTGAATGGGACTTCTCATCTGGCCTGATCTTCGAAAGATATCTGAGCAAGAAGATGGACACATAGGTAGAGCTGTCGGTCCAGACCCAGCTCCTTCTGTGCCTTCGCAAGCCGCCGCGTCGCTCTCGAGCACAAAAGTAAGTACAGAATGTGTGTGAGGATGCGATGCAATTGGGTATTTTTCTTTGCACTCGTAAGTATTACAAATAGGTCATTACTATGCTGCGATAATTTACTACGAAGGACGGTCACCCGCCCGAGGGATATCTCCCATTTTACAGGACAGCGATATCGTGGCCGCAGGCTTGGTGGCGCCGCTCGTCGTAGGAGAGCGAGGTAACACTGAGGGCACGAGCAGGCACGCTGACGCGTGGACGGGGGATGCCGTTCAGAGAGCGGGCGTAGTATGCCACGGAGTGAGCGGCAGCCTTGGTGTTGAGTACCCAGGCAGGGACGTTCAGGTTATCGACGCCGTCGCAAGCTTGGTGATAGCATACGTCGTAGGCGACACCAGCTTCACCATTCCACCTGAAGAGGAATGAAGTCAGTTATATCATCCTGAGGGGACGCGAAAAAAAAGACGCACCATCCAGCTTCCTCCGCGGTCATGATACCCTCAGCACCGGTGAAGAGGCCGCCAGCAGGGATGCCAACATCGAGGAAAGGGCCGTAGTCGCTGCGTCCCGAGAACTCAGTGGGTGCGCTGCGTACCTTGGACTTGACGTAGAAGTCCTCGAAGGTCTTCTCGATGTGGGCGCTGCCAGGGGGTCCCGTGAGGTTGAACGCGCTGCCGTCGCCGTCGTAGATGAAGTAAGCGGTGTTGGGCGAGGCGATCATGTCGAAGTTGAGGTAGAGGGCGATCTTCTGGCGCTCCTCTTCTGGGAGGTTGGTGACGTAGTACTCAGAGCCGACGAGACCGAACTCCTCAGCAGTCCAGAAAGCAAACCGGACAGCGTTGGTCACTTTCCACTTGGGGAGCTGGAGGGCGATTTCGAGAATGCCAATGGAACCGGAGCCATCGTCGTTGATACCCTATGTAAAGGACGCAAGCTTAGTTCACGTTCGGCGCAACGATGGAAGATGAAAGCCTTACAGGTCCAGCAGGGACAGAGTCGGTATGGCCACCAGCAACGACGATGTTATTGTGGTCTCCACCCTTGGAGGTGGCGAATACGTTGCTGGTATAACGCTCCTCGTTGACAGCTTCAACATGGAGGTTGCCGACAACTTCAGAGCCAGCATTAATGGTCGCAACAAGGGCACTTCCGTCCACTCCTGTCAAGGATCCGACGGGGACGTAAGGACCGACGTCAGGGCGAGAGATAGCACCCAGGGTGCCTCCACCAATGGCACCGGGCGCGTTGTTGTAGATGATAGCACCGGCTGCACCAGCAGCACCAGCGAGGGCAGTCTTGTGGCCAAATTCGCAGGTGCCGCGACTGATGAGTGCGATGTTACCGGCGACGGCAGCAGGGTAGTCAGCCTGTTGGAAAAAGAAGCGCGTGCTATTAGGACCGGGCGCTCAATAATGGGGATAGGAAGGAACTTACAGCTTCGCATCCCAGGTTGCTCACGACGACAAGTGGGGCGGAGACATCTCCGGCAGGACCGTATGTAAACCAGGCAGTGTCGTAGTCTGTGCCGTTGGCGGCGAAGGTCGCGCTGCCTTGCGAGTAGAGGTAGGGGAAGGTCTGGAGTTCAGTGTCGTAGTACCCGGTCTTGTCGAGGAGGCGCTTGATGTAGTCGGTGGTCGCGTTGTGGCCAGCGGTACCGAAGGCGCGGGTGCCGTTGGAGAGTTGGGAGAACTTGACCCACTGCCTGGCATGTTTGAGCAGGTTCGAGCCAGTGATGGTGCGTTGGAGGTCGGCCGACTTGACGAGAGGCTTGCGGCCCCAACTACCGCCGAAGCCAGAAGGACCGAAGTCTTGAGCGCAGGCAACGCTCGCGAGGGAGAGGAGGACGAAGCTCGACGTGATCTTCATGTCGACGTGACAAAATGAACAGAGGTGGCCGGTGGGGGGAAGGGGGCACTGGGAACCTGCTTCGAAGGCTTCCAAGACGCGCTATCTTATAGTTCGAGATTGTTCCTGCAGCCGCCGGTCGATATCAGCGGGGTGCAGACACGAGCATGGTGCCATCTAGGCTATTCGTCATGAAACGAGCCCAAAAAGATAGCGCGGAATGACAACGCGCTTGCCCAGCCGAGAGAAGCACGAGGAGTCTCGGAGTGAATGGAGGCTTTTGCAGGTCCAATTGCGTCGTCCTGCAGTCTTGGCCGATGGGAGAGCGAAAGGGCGTGACCAAAGGTGTCTAACCGAACAATCGCATTCGAAAACGCAGCATGCGCTCAGGCGTGCCAAGACTCCCAAAATACCCTCGATACTTGCGCAAGATGGCCAAACAAATGCTGGTGGTAGAGCACATAACTGACAGATTGCGTATCAGGCCGAGCTTCCTGGATCATACCTCATGCTCTATCAGAATAGAACGGCGTTCACTGTCATTGAGTAGTGGTATGGGCTGATATTATAAGAATATACCATAGATGTCAACTTTAGGAACTGTAAATCAGCTTCGGGGAAAGAAGCCAAGTGAATGAGCAGTTGACACCGCAATGACCGACCTCCAATTGAATCACCGGAAGTAAAACCGCCCATAATACATTTCCTGAGCTTCCTTCGAGTACCTCTTTCTTCTCGTCGCTTGCTGCAAGAGTATCCCAAGAGTTGTCCGCGAGAAAGCCGCCCCAAACTTGAAGGGCTCGTCATGCCTTTCTCGAATGACGAATGCTGTTCCACCTGCCTGAGGGGTGTCTATTTTTCCAGCGCTGTATAACCTCGGGCCAAGACGGTCGCCCATGTTGAAAGCCTTGACTTGACACACTTGAAGGCACAAACCTCAAAGTCCATGTGGTCTTCCAGGGAGATCCCCACGTTGCACAGATCTGAACCCTATGATGTTAGCGCCATCGTGGGTGGAAGATATCGACAGCCAAGACTTACTCTTGTAGGACCCATGTGCTGTTCAATTAAGGAGATTGTGGCCGCTCTTCAGCCCCACGCTGGCCACGGGTCCTGGTGAGTAATTTCTTTCTTGTGATACGGGGAATTCATCGTGAACGTCGATTTATATCAGACTTCAACACGTCGGGATGAAGTTTACTGCGAATTGCAGGGAAAGATGGAAGAATAATGACACAGAGTAGAAGGAAGAAAGGGATTTACGCGATATCGCATCACGATATTGCCATCTTTGGCAAGATAAGATTTCTCCGCGATAATTTCTTCCTTGTTTTACACCACAGCGTCGAGAGCTCAGCGCTCAGTAACCGCTAGCCTGATATACGACATACTTGCACTTCTCCCATGTCTGCCCTGATACATTCTGATCTCCCGGATTTGACCTTGATCTCCAAGGGAAAAGTACGCGACATCTACAGCACATCTTCTCCCGACCACCTTCTTTTCGTCGCGTCCGATAGAATTTCTGCCTACGATGTCATCTTGAAGAACGTGCGTCTCTAGACCACACTTCAGTTCTCTTGAAGCCTTACGGAAAACGCGGACCCCGGTTGCAGGGGATTCCAGACAAGGGGAAACTGTTGACCCAAATCTCTCTCTTCTGGTTTAATAAACTGGGCGACATCATTCCGAACCATTTCGTCACTGCGGACGTTGATGCGATGCCAGAGGAGGTGCGAAAGTACAAGAATCAGCTGGAGGGGCGCGCGATGCTCGTGAGGAAAGCAGAGGTCGTACCGCTGGAAGCAATAGTGCGAGGATACTTGGCCGGTGCGTATTAGTTCAGCGATGTGATCATTATCACCAAAATGACGCTCCCGTTCCCGAACCTCATGCAAACGATCTTAGGCTCTGCGTGGACAGAGTACAAGAAAACAGGCACGATCCATGGGATACAGGTCCCCCAAAGGCTCGTCGAGGGCGAGAAGCTGCCGAAGCCGCTCTTCACCCCCTCAACCAAGGCAGAACAAGGAGCACACGACGAAAATATCTCCCCGGAGCAAGGTCAGTACCGCCACCATCTGTCCATCCGCCCCTCCACCTTGGTCCCCATGTTTTTCCGGCTGACTGAATCACGCTCCGAATGCCAGCTGCCAAACTCGTCGGACAGGACTTGTACGACGAGATATCTACCGCCGCCCTAAAGCTCTACACCACGGCAGCTGACTACGCTCAGACGCGCGGGCTTATTCTTGCAGACACTAAGTTCGAGTTCGGACTCGTCCCTGATACCGATGGGTCCGGCAGGAAAAAGCTGATTCTTATCGACGAGCTGCTTACGCCCGACTCTTCGAGATACTGGCCTGTCGATGGCTACAAGCCTGGCGGTGCGCAGCCAAGTTTCGATAAGCAGTACCTCCGCGATTGGCTTGTCGCCTCTGGGTTCCGGAAGGGTCTGGAGAGTGGTCCTGTGGGCAAAGAAGGTGAAGGTTGGGTCATCGAAGAAAGTGTAGTGGATGGCACGAAGAAGAGATATGCAGAAGCGGTCCAACTTCTGATAAGTTAAGAAAAGAATTTACATGTAGGTGCATAGAGATATTTGTAATTATAGAACAGAAGAGTTGTACCTTATGGCACTGGAGCTGCTAGAATATGTTGCCCGTTTTCGTCCTTCAGAATCATTGAATCGCACAACTCAGAATCCAAGGCATTTATACCGATTTTGGAGAGAAGACCGCAATGGTCGTCGAAATACCGTTTTAGTCAATTTATCCACTGGTGGGGTACCCTCAAATCTTGTGTGGCGCACAGTTCCAAAGAGGGAAGACTTGACCGCATAGTTTACCGGTGTGGTACTCCCAAGATTGACAGTATTTTCCCCCTGCGGTAAGTCAAATGTGGCGCAGTGGGGTCGATCGGGAGCCTGAGGTAATGCCTATGCTGCTCAGAAAGGTACATCTGCATCCTGACTCGTTATTTCCATACGAGCCAGGGTTGGCTACCTACTGTCACAGTCCGTACCAAGCTATGATTGTTTATCGATTGGAAGCAATGTCAGAAGAATAATGATTGGGATAACAGAAAGAAGAAAAAGAAATCCACAACGATAACACCAAGTAAGTACCTTATAGTCGAAGAGTCAAGAAAGACCAAGGACACCGACGACTAGAACAGATGCTTAACGAAACGTAAACTGTCTGAAGCCAAGACGAACAAGACAGCAGGGCCTTAGCCCTTCGACTTCCTCCCCAACAATTCACTCAGCTTCGCCGCAGCCACGCCCTTCGCCAGCCCACCCATATCCACCCCCTCCTCACTGCTCTGCTTACTCACACCGCCCTCCGAGTACACACTGTTCCTCCCAGCCAAGACGAGTGAGAACCGCTTGGACCTGCCCGGGACCGCGGACGCAGACGACGGGAGGTCACCCACGGAAGCGTTCTCCGGTATCTGGTCCCCAACCCCGGCAGAGACGGGCGTGCGCTCAGACGAGTCCACAGAGTCGGCGGTGGACGTGCGCGCAGTGACGGATGTTGCATGTAACGCGATGGCGGGGAGGGAGAAACGCTTGCTTCGCCGTGCAGTGTCTTCGCGGCGCTGGGGTTTGCGGGGCGAGGAGACAGGTGAAGGCAGGGCAGAGTGCGTCGGTGTGAAGTAGATGTCATCGATCTGGTCTTGCTGCTCGTCCATCTCATCTCCAGCGTCGTCTCCACCATCTTCCTGATCATCTTCGCTGGCACGAGGAGTACGGCGCTGCCGAGCGGCTTTCTCCTGCTTCACGATTCGTGCTTGCTCCTGGAAGTCCTCGAGGATTTGCTGATAGCTCCTGATCCTCTGGTGTGACCTGACTTTCACTCGGGCCCTGAGATCTCGCTCATCGATGAACCCGCCTTCCTCGATATGTTTGTCGATGTCCAAAGAGAGGTCCTGATCGCGGCTGGAGTTCAGGTCAATCGCCATCAGAGCTTGCGGAGTCCGCTGAACCGGCAAAGCGGGCATGGAGAGCCAGGAAGGCAAATGAGAGAGAGACGTGATGGTATCCGTGTTGTGCTGCTCGTGATTGGGCTCAACATCGCCACTCTCGTCGCCTGGCGTAGTCTCCTCTTCCGTAGGTGTGTCGATGACTGGGAATACAGTTTCGTAGCAGGCGTCACAAGCCCGTGCAGGCTTGCTCATAGAGTCATCCTTCATGTGTCCTTCGGAGATGAAAAAAGTCTTTCGAACGACCCCTCATCAGAAAATCTTCAAAAAGAAGCATAGAGAGATGACGTACCCTCCCAGAACACCCTCCACATACACACCTCCCACAGAGCCGACAATGGTGCCTCCGTCTCCTCCACCCAAACATCCTTCCACACCGCATACAGCTCGACGTCTTCCCATCCGGGATCCAAATCGCTGGCACCCAATGCTCGACCTTCCTCCTTCTTTCCGACGGCTTCTTTATTCTCTCTTTCTCCTTCTCCTTCTCTTTCTCCTTTTCCTTCTTCAGAAGCTTGGATTTCCTGTGTGGCGACCCTGATGTATAGCTAGTGAAGTCGACCATGCTGCTGCTCGCACGGACGGTCGCGAGGCGCTCATCTGAGGGCGGATAAGGAAGGGCTTGCAGGGCCCGTCGGACGTGGTTCGTGGATGCCGAGGACGTGAGTGTCGAGTTGGGGTTCGTAACATTGAGAGAGACTAGCAGCTGGGCTTTGGCAGCGCGGATTTCCGACGTCCAATCGTCCCTCTCCTCCTCCGAACCTGCAAACTCGTTATCAGCTCACATATCAATTGACATATGCGCGATATCACGCACCCGCATACACGACAAAGCTTCCCTCCGGACTCAACACGTCAAACTTCCGCTCATCCTCCAGCGCCGAGCCAACAACCACCTCAACGTCCACAAGCTCAACACGGCCCTTATACACCCACTTATCATCTACCGATGCATGTCTTTTGCTCATGTTCGGAGGGGGCGGGGGCGGGTCTATGTGGTACTGGCTCCGCCGCTTGACCGGGCTCACAGGCGTCGATGCAGGTCCCTGTTCCTCCTCCATCACCACCCCAGGTAGCTCTGCATCGCTTTTGCACCTCGAGCGTTCCACGGGTGCAGGTCGATCGCTCGGAGCTGATTTCGGGGTGGCATTTTGGCTGGCTCCACTGCCGCTGCCGCTCCAGTTCCAGTCCCATGAGGAGGCAGAGGGTTCGGCGGGAGCAAGCCAGATGAGGCAGTCGGAGAAGAGGAGGAACTCGCGCTCGGAAGGCGTGCCGCCCCTGTCTAGTTGGATCAGAGGCCCACGTTTGACGAGGCTGCGTCCTGGAGTGATGAGCTGAAAGGGAAGGTTCGGAGTCGCCCGTTGTAGAGCTAGCAGTGCTAGAGTTTGAGCATGTGTGTGTAGTGATGTATTTAGTGAAAGGGTAACTTGGAAAACGGCAAACTCAGAGCACGTTCCGCGAGAGAAAATAGCATACACATACTTTTCGAAACGAGAGTATGAACAGCTGTAAGCTGCACGTACTCCGGATCATCCTTGTCCGTAGCATTTATGAGGTCCTTGAGAAGCAGGAGATACCTCGGGCACCGCTGGACGACTGTCAGAAGCCAGTCTCGCAACTTGAGCTTGCCACAAGAAGGGTCGGCCTCTTGTGTGGCTAGAAACGTTGCAAACTGTGCATTGTACTGCGGATTGGGCCGTGTCGTGGTGGGAGGCGTCACTAATTCGGTAAGAGCGGAGATGGTCGACGGAAAGGAGGTGACGAAAGGGGTGTACAGGGAGAGATAGGGAAAGTGAGCTAGGAGCAGTGGAGAGAGCTTCGGTGGGGCGAGGTTGGGTGTGGGGAATTTTGAAGATGAGGGGATGTTGACTGGTTTCAGAACGGTTGTAAGAGCTGAAAGGAAAGACCGGTGCAGGTTCCAGATGTCGATGAAGTTGGAGAAGATGGATGTGAGTACTGAGCGATTCAGCAGTGGATCTTGTGTATCTAGAGATGCGATTATGGGGGTGAGAAAGTGCTACGGATATTGTCAGTCCGGCGTGTCCGTGCAAGAGGAAGGTATAAAACGCACTGAGTAAACCAATTCTAAACCTTCAACGTACGCCTTCTCTGTATCATAAAACTCGTCGACAACTTTTCTCCTCTTCGCCGCCTTCCTGTCGTCCGATGGTTTTGCTATCGAGTCCCGAGTACGGTTTCTTCGTCGTGGAGACTCGACCGACGTTGGACGGGCCAATCTAGCCCCTTTGGGCGCACTCTGAGGAGACGACTGGACCTCGTCGCTGTTCTCCCGAAGCGAATCGAACGATGCAACGCTGACGACCGACGTTCGATGCAAGAGCGTTGGCGCAGTGGGCAGCGAGATCCTCCTGAAGGGCAGATGAGGTGCCCTCACAGGGGTTACTGGCTTTTGCTTCTGTGGTGACGACTCTGTGGCCGGAAAGCTCACTGTCGACAGTGCTGGCCCGCCCACTAGAGGGTTCATAAGGTCAGGTCAGGCAAATATTGCAAGATTCAACACGCACCGACAGCCATTTAGATCTCCCAGCAGCGCAATGACGGTGGGATGACCGAATCTTTAATTGCAAATCAGGAGGCCCTGAGAAGTCAGTAATCCATTTTTGTGTTTGTCAAGCGCTCCACCTTGCCTCCGCGTCTGCCTCGATACTTACAAGGTCGGTCCCTAGGTAAAGTGACCTCGGACTCTTGTGCCCAATTGTTGTGCTTCGGGAGAATGTTGGTTATGTCTCACTGCTACTAGTCGGAAGAAGTTTCCTGTGGCGGTTGTCCAAATGCCAAGGGTGTCCAGGATGTTGAGAGAAATTAGAGGGATATCCGCAGAGGTTCTAATACAAATAGGATTAATGTCTCGAGAGACGTTCAATGGAAGGTTCAAATCGTTGTTCAACGTTCAAGGAGATTGATTTCAGATTCGGCCCGGCTGAATAACAGAGCCAAATACTCGTCATGGCTTTCAGTCACTCTCTGTCTTGTTCCTCCGCCACTCAGGTCACTTGCGAATCCCCTCAACGCCTCCTTCAAATTTCTTCGACAACAGAAAAACTCTTGCTTAGGAGCGCATCGACATTTTGGTATGCTTCCTTCCCGACTTTTCCGTAACACTGGGATTCCACCTGTACTCCGAAGCCTCGTCACACCCCATGCCGGCCTTCCTTCGACAATTGCGGTACAACTGCGTTTCCGACTGGCTGCGAACCCGAATACGCTGCAGACTCCACCCGCCTCCAGACATCCATTCTCCACCTCCAGTCGCAACTCCGATGTCGTGACAACAAGTCAAAGCCGAACAACGGTAGCGGCTTCGGCGGACGAGGATTCCAAAGTGAAGCTGTCGGGGCCAGCTGCTGAGGCTACAGACTCGAAGCCAACGGAGCCGACGACGTCGTCTCAGGCTCTTCCGGAAAGGATGGTGCCGAAGTTGTCGCTGACGTTCACGTGTACGGTGCCCAATTGTGGCGAGCGTTCAACGCATCAGTTCTCCAAGCAGGCGTACGAGAAGGGCATCGTATTAGTTCAGTGCCCTGGGTGTAAGAATCGGTGAGCTATACAACTCTGACGAATGCGTGATAATCGCAATTGACGACCTATTCGCGCAGACACCTGATCGCGGACCACTTGGGATGGTTCAAAGAGTCGACGAAAGACGGCAAGCTACGTACTATAGAAGATCTCATGAAGGCGAAAGGCGAGAAGGTCAAGAGAGGGAGGCTTGGTGCAGAGGGAGACATCGAATTCGTCGAGTGACACGTCTAACTTCGCCGTTCTAATCGCCTTCCAAACCACCACTCACACGACAACTGCTTGCAGATTTCGGTACGGCAGCGGTTGCAAGTAGCTATTCTTCGACATAGACGAAATCCTGATGACCGTTATGATAGAAGGACATCGGGAGATGGACTACATATTTTATACGAAGTATAATTTCTCACTATGCGCGTCTACTGTATACTAATTATTAAAGCACATTTACGGGTTTTCACCAAGTTTTCGTCCGGAGATAGCTCATCATTCAATCCCACCTGAGAGACTCCGCCATGAGGGTCACCATAGCTTAAGCAGAGTTGCTCCTCCTTCGTCGGCCATAAGACGAGGCGTTGCTTCGGCAGAAGACTGCTCTTCAACTAGCAGCGTATATTCCTCCTCTCTGCTTCGGAACCCGTAAAGCCCGAGCATCATCCATGGTTTCTTCTGTCTTTCCGCCCCTCCACTTCTGCAGTACACCTCATCTTGACTAAAATCCGTACACCCCTATCGCCGTTCTGCGAGGCCTTGTGGCTTATTCTATCCCCTCGCTGGGCCTGCAGAAGGAAGAGGGAATTTCGAATGGGAAGAAAAAGCCGGATTCTCATTGTCCAAACCTCATTCGGGCTTTACCATTCTTGGTAACCAGAAACGGCCAGCCGGTGTCTTATTTTCGCATTCGCAAGCAGGTTGCCGTTCCCTGTAGAGTGGTGTGCAGTACGTAGCCTTCTGGCATGCCGGCGCTCGACCTTCACTTGCGTTCTGAATAATCGCTAGTGCCCAGAGTATTATTCATACTATAAGATGTAAACTCTAGCCATGAGCTTCCACCACACTTTCCCCCTCCTTCATCCTTGCACGACCCTCCCGACCATGAGATTCTCTTTCACCCGATTCCTTACCGACCAACTGTTCATTAGCATTCCACCCGTCGTGCCCGACGATCTCTCCGGAAAGCACGTCGTCGTCGTCGGCGCGAACGCCGGTATCGGCTTCGAGGCTGCGACTTTTCCTGGATCTCTTGCACGCGGAATTCAGAAATGTGCGACAAAACTTTTGGGGGAACTGCACTAATCGGTTCGATGTTGTCTTCTTTTCCTCAACCTTCCAAGGAAAAGTAATTCTATGTGCTTTGAAATGACAGAATTGGCATACACTAGGATAAGAACAGACGGAGATAGGAGAAAAACGGTTTGTTTATGCACTATGCTAGTAGTCCGGGTCTCATAAGCTTCTAGATCACTCCTCCACCACACCATCGTCTGATGCTTTGTCTGCACCCTGTTCGCTTTCACGGCGACAATCATCATAGTAATTTTGGGACACTTCGATCATGTCTTCACCGGTAGTTTCATCCAAGATTTCCAGATCAACTCGTTCGCGAAGTTTGAGCATGTCTGGGATGAGTCCCTCGTCGATGTAATAGTCGAAAGTCTTATGCTTTCCAGCGAGTTTAATTGTCAATTTCTGAATAGGACGATAACGTCCGTTTGACTCTGGAGCGTCGCCAACTATCAAGGGCACAGATGCCCATGAGTGCGAGCGCCAAGATACTGAAAGTGTTGTAAGATTGAGGAGGAACGGTTCGTCGGTATCAGGGCCTCGAATAGAAGATGTAGCCCCAAGGTGGCAGAAGAGTGGATCCAGGTCACTACATCGGGTAAGGCAGAGGTGTTCGAGGGACGGAATTACTTGGAGGATTTTGATGAAGGCGAACCCGTCTTCGACTGGTCTATAAAAGTACATATTTGCGAGATGAAGGGTGCGTATGGGGCATTGAGAACGAATAAGCATGGATTGAAGGGGTTCCGAGGAGCAACAGGTGGCACTGAGGTAATCCAGGCAAGGTAGGACGATCTGCTTGAGTACTGATTGTTCCACTTAAGCTTGATTGCTTTGATCCTGGAACCCATTTCAACAATTTTGGGGCTTGCGTTTCCGATGTCGAGCGGTCCCTCTGATGCTTCATCGCTTCGTGAGACGCTCATACGTAGATGCTCCAAGATGGTATTGTCTTGGAAATGAAGACGTGTAAACAGAGGAGGAGGGATATGAATATCCAAACTTTTCCAACGACGACAACTTTGGTTGATTTTGTCAAGGAATGCATTGAAACCGGGATTCGAATCAAGACGAGGAAGCATCGCTGTCGATACAACGCGGATGGAGACGGGGAGCTGTCCTGCACGGGAAAGAAATGCTTCCAGCATCTCCTGATGCAAAGATACAGTGCTGGGGTCGAGATAGATGCGAACGGCGGTCCATAAACCCGGTGTCGACCACGCTATTCCACGCCACCTTTTGCAAACGGCACCGAGAGTCATGAGTGAGGTCGGTCCGTCATCTGGGATTTTGCCTTCTATAACTGGTGGAATGCAGAATTTGAAGATTCGGGAGGCGATTTCCGGAGGAATCTTGTGGCTTATGGGGTCCTGGCTTCGATTCGAGCACCATGTCACCGTACTACTCGTGTCGTCAGAAGTTGGCATGGATGTCATGTTCTCTAGTAGCTGCCTCTGAGGGAGTGAGACGCGTCAGAAAGTCATCAGCTAACGAGTTCACGAAATAGATTTACACGGTTGCCCACGGTTCGAAAGACAGGTATGTAATGGTTGAAGGACAGCCCTTTGAGGGAGGCTCCGAGGCATCAGGTTATCTAATCTGCTACTACCAACTGAGATCTCTGCTGTCGACATCGGAGTTCAACTCGAGTTCCTTTCCTCTGACCACCGTTTGCATGTAGGGCTATGATCACGATCTTGACAGGCACTAACAAAACGCTCGGTAAACCGCTTCAACAAATTTTGGTCATTGCGACTCGAAGATCTTGCATGATTCCAAAGGCTCTGTGTTTTGTGAGTACATAACCCGATTTCATGCATTTCTATCCTGCTAAGTTCTATGATAGCCACCCCGATGAACACCTCGCAGTTCGACTCCCTCCTTGGGACATCTTACGTCCCAGATGACGACGAAATACTCCAGGTCAAGTCCCTGATATCTGAGGAAGGCAGAGAGCTAGAAAAAATAGATGCGGAAATGTCGAAAATAATGGCATCCTACATCAAGCTGAAGAAAAGCCGCGAACGAATCAGAGCGAATATCGAGCCATACCAGCAGTTTATCTCATTATCAAGACGCCTTCCGGATTACATTCTTCAGCAGATCTTTCTTTCCTGCTTGCCAGAACAATATGGTGCAATCATGTCTGTCCAGGAGCCTCCCCTCATTTTCACGCTCGTCTGTCGCAGGTGGCGGCAGCTCGCTTTATCAACGCCTTTATTGTGGGCGTCCTTCTGTCCCCGTCCCCCTTCCCTCTTACTCCTACGGCAATGAAGAGGAACAGATGCCCCCCGAGGATGCTGCTTTAACCGTCACCGTCGCACGCGTCAAGGCAATCCAAGACTGGGGTCAGAGGGCCCAGCAGTGTCCCCTTGCGATTACTCTGAGGAACGAGCTGAGCTATAACTCAGACGGACAAGCCTATTATGACCGGTTATTGTCTGCGATCCTCTCTCTTTCGAAGCGTTGGAAACATTTGGCAATCTTTGCCACGGTTCCACAGATCCAGCGAGTCGTGGCTATATCGCAATCACAAGCTCCGAATTTGGAGTCACTGACCGTGGCTGCCAACACTTCGCAGGAGGACGAAAATATGCAAGTCCCCTTCGACAACCCCGAGCTTTTCAAATCGACTGCCCTACGACGCCTTACTTTCCGAGCATCATACGGAAATATCCGCATCATGCCAATCTCCTGGTCGACGTTAACCCATATCTCTGTATTAGAAGGTTATGCTTGCAAGATACATTCAGTAGACGACATTGCCTACATATTGACAGCTTGTAAGCGTCTCATTTCCTTCTCGTTCGATATGGGTGTATTTCATCAGTACGATGAGCTACACACGAGCAGCCCACGCGATATGCCCGTTATCTCCTTGCCTCATTTGCAGCATATCCATCTCCGTACCGGTCACCACGTCACTGGAGACGCACCTGCAGCAGGCCTCCCTCTGGATGTTCCCGCTATCCAAGAAGTCAGTTACTGTTTCGCCCAATCGCTAACTCGATCGTCCCCTCTCCACTTCTGGCTCGAAACCTCCTTCGGTCGTCTTCACACTCTCGAAACAAGCTACACCCTCTTCCAGCAGAGCAGGACGACTTTCTTGCCTCCCTTCATCTCTGTCCCAATCTTGAAGCGCTAAAAATCGATGTTAGCTATGGCCCCATGACGACGTCGCAGCCTGTCTGGGCGTTGGATGATGAGTTCTTCCGCTGCTTCACCACACTTGACGATTCTGGGAGGATTCTGTGCCCAAAGATGAAGAAATTGCAGTTCGTGACTGAACGAGGGTTTGGCGAGCTGACAGATGGCGGGATATTGGAGCTTATTCGAGGAAAGCAGGATGGGAATTGTTCCTGGCTTATCGAAGCTCGAGATTGTGGACATGTTCCTTCCGCGACGTCAGTCCATCCCGCTCGGGGTGCACGTCAATCCGTACGTCGACGCTGGTCTCGACTTGCGACTAGCTTTCGAAGGTGAGGCAAACAACACGGGACTTTCCCCATCCTTCAATCGACCACCAGAGCCATACAGATGGGATGTGCGGCAGGAGGCATGTCGCTATTATGACCTCGCTAGTGTAAAATTGTAAAATGGTTTTAATTAAGCTCTCAGTTATTAGGAAAGGATCGACTTTTCGGACGGCTGCTGTGCATCCGCCCGAATTCGACACGTTGCACTCATCAGCAATTCCTGATTTTCGGCCATAGCCAGCCATAACAACCACCTTGACGCCCATAACGCCGCATAGCTGCATAGTGTCCCAAAATAGCAGGAGACGACTACATAGTGCTACATAGCATGAGTCCGAGTGTCAGTAGCAGCCTGCACCAGCAGCAGCAAGCTCTAAAGCAGCTGGTAGCTAGCTTCCTGTTTATGGCCAACAGGCTCAGTACCTGAGGCTTGACTGACTTATAGCCATCTGAGATGGGGAACCCAGTGTTTTTGGCCGGTTCAAGCCAGCTCCTGCCTCAGACAAGCTCAGAGGTGCTCCTTTCCTCAGTGAGAGAAAGCATGATGCCTTGAGTGTTTCCTTTTCTTGGCACATTTGCCATTTTCTCCTCCAGAATTAGCTGCAGCAATCAATGTATCTGATTGCAATGTATCTGATCTATGTACACTGTAGCGAAAGTATGAAAAGATGAATGTCAATGCAGGGCGTAGAAGGTCTCTTTATCGAAGTATTTGTTCAACCAGAACTCTGTGCTGTAGTGAAGACTGTTCTGCTTGGTAAACTTCCTATCGGCCTTCTGACCCAAGCGGGGTGAAACATCGACAAGTGCGCGTAGTTGATGCAGAGGTACAACATCTCCAATAAGCTCGCCGTTCATCCTCATGCCGTGCTTGAGAAGGTGAAGCCCTGACGTCGGTTCAGGATGCGGGCCACGAGTAGCAGGGTTCTTTGGATTCTTTAGGTGGGAGATGATGTCGTACCGCTGGACGTAGGCCAGAAAGCAACCGGTGATGGCCTGGTGGAGACTGTCTTGGAGGATTTTGTTGGAATGAGTCGATGGGACTATGTGGAAGATAAGGCGAACATCTGCTATTAAGTGACCTTGTCTCGACGATTATCTTTAAAATTGAAATCAAGGCAACCACTAGCAAAAGGACACACCGTCTAAACCGCTCTTTGGCCATTTCTGGGACAGATCCATATTGAAAACGGCCTGGTCAAAATTACCATGTGGCCAGGCTTCTGATAGTGGGGCAGCATTGATAGTTATGGGTGGAAGAATGGGATGTGGATCATGGTATGCAGTCGTTTGAAGCCGAACCTTCTCCCAAACCTCAACATGTGTGAATGGCAGCTGACAGTCTTTTTGAGCAAAGCGACGCCCTCCAACTGCTGGAATGTGAAATTGCGGAGCACTGGATGACAACCTGTTGATAAAATCTGCGATTGCGGGCCGTAGATCTGCGAGACCAAATTGTTGAGCCACCTTATTGATAGGAAGCCTCTTAAAGCTAGGGTCACAGCGCAGGTGGAAGACGATGTTCTCAACACTCCTGTGTGTGCGAGGAGGGTGAGAGGCATCGCTTAGAAGACCACGTTCAAGCATGGTAGCGCGGTAGAAGTAATCCGTTTGTTTCCTGGAACGCTGACTGGACTTGACTGGGTCTATGAGAGACATGAGTTCCCCCGTCGCATTCACCAACAATGATGTGTCGCCTCCCTCATCCTCAGAATCGCATCCATCACTGCCTGCATTGGTGTTGAGGGAAAACGCACGGAAGTCAAGGCCTGCCTCTGCAATTGCTGTAGCAAGATCAAAATTGTCCAATTTATCGACCCGATCCAAGTACCAGCAGATTTGAGGCTCATACTTTTGATTATTGCCAGAATTTGCGGGGTCCTTTACAACTTGTATGTGTGCATTCTCTGTTACATCAGCTGACCATTGAATTGCGGCCCTGTTATATCTGATGTTGGAAACCACACTCTGCATAAACTCGAGCTTTGGAATGTACCAGTTCTCTATTGGACCGTTCTTCCCACATCGGGCACCAGCATCAAGGATTGCTTGCTTGTGATCATGAAAAGTTCTCAAGGCATTTTTGATCTGAGCGCAGACGCTGTCATCGATGACCGTTGCCTGTGCTAGGTATTGGAAGTCGATAAGAGCATGTATGGCAATGAGGAAGGGGCCTGAGACAGCACCGGCAATAACTGGAACGATGTACCGTTGAATATCCCAGTGCTCCCGCCCAGTAACCTGCTTCAAGGTTGATACCCCCTCTTTGACGTGTCAGAAACCGACGCGAGGGTGAAGGATGGAGAAACGGAAATCAATCTCATGCCCTCCAAGGGCCTGGATGCACCACTTCATATCATGATCCCAGAATTCCTTGTGCCAGTGGTGCAACAGTTCGCTGGTGAGAAAGATTGGGGGCTCCGAGAGTGGCCAATCACGCCAAAAGGGGCGATGCACACTATTGAGACGGTGCTTTGTTGATTCCTTTTCGTATCCATCAAGATCCCATGGATCCAACCCCAAATCATTTTCAAGATACTGCAAGGTTTCAATAGTAGTCGATGCAAGATGTGGAAGATGTCAGAATGGATCTCCAAATTCCTTGTATGTTGCCAGCGTGACAGACGACGTCTTGCCTCCAACACCGGCGATTCAGGTGGATTCAGGTGTGTCGACAATATGCGCTGCAAGTGGGGTAAAGCACCACCTTTGAAATCCCAGTGGGTCTGATAACATGATGCCTATTTGAGCCGCGATCTTCAATGGTTCGGTGGTTATATCCAGACATTCATGGTACAGGCGGTTTTCCAGTACGCCGCGCATCTTTTGGTTGCGGTGCAGGTACTTAGGGATGGGGATTAGGGCAAGGAGAAGAAAGGCATGGTTGGAAGCCTTATTCCGAAATTCCATAGATAAATTGGCCAGGCTGATGAGGAGTGGATGGGCAACCCACCCACCAGTCATGATGGAGATGTTGGTTTTATCCGAAGATAGGATTGTCCCTAACAAAGTTCCATCAGGAGGCAGCATTTCCTGCAACTCGTTAATGTTGAGGATCTTTTCAACTGATGTTTAAATGCCTCTATGCACCTGCATATACCATGCTGCATTGCCTGACAGCCACTCCATGTAAACCCGCATTAATTTGGCTGAACTCTCAAAAAGCCGGAAGGGAGTGAACGAGAGGTGGTCTTGCACAAGTGGGCTTCGCAAGAGGGATTGGAGGCATTCTACAGGATCCCGGTGGTAGAGAACAATGGGATTCTTTGTTGGGTGTTTGGGGGCAAGGGTATGGGACTTCCACTTGGGACCAGAGGGGAGCATTTCTATTCGATTTCGCAAGTCTTTAGCAGATTGGAAAGAAAGGCGGATTCCTTTGGTCTAGGGAAATCAGCAGCGGGTCCAGTGCACCCAAGGCAGCAAAAACTTACCAGCTCAAGTTTCAAGTATTTGTCGATTGCAGCCATGCTCAGACCGGATCGCATTAGAAAAGATGCCAGCTCCCACTCAGCCTTCCCTGCAAAGGGGTAGTACAGGTTATCTTGCCTTTTATCTGCGTGCTGATCTGCATTGAAGACTTCCATAAATGTTTCCCCCCCTTTGAATGTTGGTGACTTGCGTGGAGGACGAGGATAGCTCTTGGTAAAGAAACCTGCAGCATTCGACAGCGGCCTTGCAAAGATAGACTCAACGTGTGGTGCCGGCTCTGCATTCATCGCATCGTCATCTTGGTCCATTGATTCCATTGGAGGAGTATCTGAATTTGGGGGTTCACTGATTGGTGGGAGGTCCAGATTCCATGTGTTTTCTGGAGGTTGAAAAGTCGGTTGATCAGGTGGGTGTTGGTAATGAAGGATTTCTTCATAGAGCAGCCGGCATCGAGAAGTCGGCTGGTTCATGTGTTTCTGCACTGAGGCTGCAGATTTCATCTTCTTCCCACATCTTGGACATGGGAACTTCAAGCCGGGGTCGTAGTCCATATTGGTGGTAAGAAACAAAAGGCAGGAAGGTTCGTCAAGTCCTTCCTGTTTGGGTTTGATCACGATCTCTAAATTGCATTCATCCCAGAACTAGTCTCAATTTCAGCTATGCTAATCTACTGTATGAGGCCAAGATTTTGTCTTTCAGCATCCAAATCTTATCTTGGGTTGCGCCTGAAACCGTGCATCCTTGCTCGCTAAGAGTGCAACTCTGGGAAGATGTGGGGAAGCCTTTGGGTGACTTGTTCTTTTTCCTGCCCACTGCGACGGTGGTTGGCAAACGGAGCTTCACCACAAGGCCCATGCAGCCGTGATGCATGCGCATTGTGGCGCAGTCGTAGGGTCCACTGGGCCAAGTATCATCACTCAGTGGAGATGCCTGATTGAGGGATCGCCTCCGTGGTTGTTCGTAAAGTCAGCAGACACGACGCCGAGGCACTTTGGGTAGGAAAGATTAGGAAGGTCTCAGAGACCGCAAATTTGGGCCTAGAATGAAGTTTGAGAGGCGAAATAATAGAGAGCATAAAAAGTAGGATCGCATACCAGTCGGAACTCTGACTTCTCAATGCATGCAGTGTGAACCTGCTTTCAGATCCTATGGGAGAATAAGTACCGTATGTAGGATGCAGATGAAATTTTACTCTCTGAGTATTGCCTGCCTTGCGAGCACTCTCGACAGCCGCCTGGTTCTCTCCAAGATAGATCAAAGTCGTAGCCAACCTCGCCCAGTTCGAGATGCTCGTGAACAGAAGCTTGGCAGCCTGGTAAAGCTCATCCTCGAAACACTTCTCCCAAACCTCTAGGATGTCCACTACATTGGTCGTTGAAATCCTCCATATCGTGCAGACGATCCGTCTTGGCATACGCATACGCCAACTCAGCGTCGATCTTGGGTTCGCGGAGGGTCTTGCACGCCATCTGAAGGTAGCGGACAAGCTCATTGTACTTGCCAGCGTGGTTGGCGATCTCAATGACCTCGACAAAGTTAGATGGATCTTGAGCCTTGATATAAGACTTGACGGAGTCCTTGATGTGAAGACCGTTGAGTTGTGCCTTGGCGAGTTGGCTCCAAACCTCAGGCAGGTTGACCTTGGTCGCATACTCCAACCCACGGTCGATTGACACAATGCGCTCCACAAGCACACCCATAGCCATGGCATGCTGCTCATGCTTCTTGTAAATTGTCAATGCCTCCTCATACAGACTGTGCTCAGTTGCAATCCTCGTGATATCTGCGGCATCATAGTTCTGCAGCTTGTTGATGTATCCGACAACTTTACCCTTGTCCGGACGAATGACAGTAAGGAGCAGGAGGTTCTGCAGATTCTTGTTGTCGCTGAAGGGTGAAGGCTCGATGATGATCTTCTCTAGAAGTTCAATCAACTCGATTGGAAGATCGGCCTGCAAGAACGACTTGACGGTGACGGAAACATCATCAGGATCAGTGCACTCAGGCAGAGCAGTCGCGACGATCTGGTCAATGAGGGCACGACGATGCATATTGTCGTGGACAAGGACTTGAGCCCAAAGATCAGGTTGACGGTGCTTGATGAGGTGCTGGGCTTGTTGCTCAAACGTCGAGTTGTCGTTGGTGATCGCAATCAACTCATCGTCGCAAAGGCCCTTTGCGTAGGCAATGTAAGCGAGGTAGGGATCGCGAGCCTCGCAGAACTTTCCAACAACAAGGGGTTCATAAAGCTATAGCCGATAATATCAGTCGGGTTATGCTTCAAACCGAAAGAGTGAGTGCTTACATTGTTCTCCTTCAAGAATTGCTCGGGGTTGTTGTTGCTGTCAATGTAGATCTTTGCCATAGCATTGAACACGGCAGGATCTTGCGAACCAGCTTGAACGCGAGCCTCAAGCCAAGGCGAGATCAACTTCAACCTGTTGCGCTGTTCCACCTCATGCATGAGCTCATCGATCAGGAAGTTGCCAGTAACAGAGCCCAGCAAGGCCTTGATAGTGCTCTCATCACAGTCAACATCCAAGAGGCCTCCAACAACTTGAGGAGTACGAATAGAGTTGACGTGTTGTACGTAGACTTCAATGAACTTGACCAAGCTGTTCTGATGCAAGTAGAGCACAAGATCATGCACGAAGTCGAAGCGGTTGCAGACGATGATCGGTGGGAGTTGGTCGGCAAGTTTGGCCTCCTTGAGGAAGTTCTTGACCTTCTCGGGGTTGTAGAAGTTGCTCTCTCTGCAGATACGCTCGACCTCTCGAATTTGGCCAGTGCGAGTGGCGGCCTGGATATACTTGAAGTGGACCTCAGGATCCTCGCTAAGGTTGACGATGGAACCAAGATAGCAGTACAGACCCTCGAAGGTCTTGAAGCTCTCGAACATCTCAATAAGCTTTACAGGGCCAAGAATGTCTGAGTATTTGGTAGTGATCTGGATCATGCTTTGGAGATTCTGGCAGATATTGACGTGCAACATCTCTTGCAAGCAGATCATCGACTGTTCCGCTGTCAACCAGCTGAAGTACAAGCCACTATACAGTCTGAAGATTAGGACGGTGCTGAAAGAATGCGACGGTGAGGCTTACTTCTGGTGGGAGAACAGCAGTGAACAATAGTACACTTGCTGTTTGCGGTGTCTTCGTAGCGTTCCAGTGCCTATCAGAGGATGAGCAATAGAGTGAATAAAGAAGTGAAGGGCACTGATGTGTTGCAGCAAGCCAGCCTTCTTGCACAGGTTGGCAATACAAGGACGATTGTAATGAGAGAGCGTCTCATTGCCAAGGATGGCATCGGCCACCTGAGGCGCATGAACGAGGTTGAGTTCCAGGAGCCGCATTTGAAGATGACCTTGTTCAGGCTTGTTGTCCTTAAGAGCATCGAGCAAAAAAGAAGTGGCAGGTTGGATCATGTTTTGGGACATGAAAATGTCAACCACCCGCTCAATGTCAACTAGAGGACTGCTCTCATCGTTGGCGAGCTGCGCAGCAAATTCGGCACCCTTTTCTGGGTTGGTATGCATGACGTGCTGAAGGAGTGCAACATAATCAGGCTGGTAGCCAACCTTCTTCGAGTAGAGCACGATCTTGTCAGTTTGGCCGGTCTCTGCAAAGCAGGTGATGACCTTGTTAGGGACATTGGCATGAAGATAGACGCTAAGAGCCAGTCGTGTAGGTGGACAATGTCTCCAAGTTCTTCGCTGCATGTCAGCTTAAGAAGTCGTCAGAGCCTGCAAGAAAAAAAAATCAAAACTCCTTTTCCTACCTTGTTCTCCTTCAACCACTTCTCCAAAAGTTGTTTCCTTCCTTGTTGCAAGACAGGGTGTGCAAGTTCGAGAGATTCTGCATGGTTGAGTTCGCCCTTCTCCAGGAGGATGCCGAAGTACTGAAGAATAGGTGACAACCTGCTGGGAGGAGTGGAGGCCTGCTTGAAAGATTCGATGACCGCGGTTGTACGAAGAATACCCTAAGAAGAAATAGATAACGTTAACAGGAGAAATATAAACTGGTAGGAACACATACTCGTGGAGAGTTGGCCACAACCTTGGCGGCCTCACCAAATTGACCTGTCTGGAAAAGTTGTTGCTATTGCTTCACATAAAGATCGTCAGCACCAGGTAGATTGGCGCGGCTGGCAAGCTTGAACGCTAGGTCGGCGTTGTTAAGAGTCGTAAGGATGTAAGGTATGATAGTTTGCTCGTCAACGTTCATACCAGTACTTGGCCCTTCTTGTTGACGCCGATGATTCCGTTTGTTGCCTCATGCTCCACAGTAATGAGGGTTGTCTCACCAGAAATGCAGTTCATATACACGCAAGCACCAGATTCCAGGTCGTAGAGGTGGATGAAACCATATTTCGTGACAAGGAAGACGATACCGTGTTTCTTGGACACCTGCATCGCAACAGGGAAATCGTTGACGGCTTCAGGAGGGAAGTAGACATCGACGTTTTTCTTCGTAAATGGCGGGTCAGGCTGTTGATGATCAATTTCAACTATATGCAGCTGCAAAACCAGGTCAATGATTTGCTGAGGACACTAAACAAGCTACTTACCTTGGCACCAGTAGCTGTCCAGACGGCAGATGTAAAGAGCTTTGTTGGCTTCTGGTGTCCGTCCAACTTCATCTCCGCAAACGAAGCAGCATGTCCCTCGATAGGCTGGCTGACCCCCCTCTCTCTGCTGTAAAGTTGCATGGAGCCCTTGATCTTGAATGCAGAGGGATTTGTGGAGTTCCCTGAAATGCCAACGCCGGCGTGATGCGATTGCTGTCGAAAGCCTCTCTTCCGGCAGCTTCTCCCCCTTAGCCTCTGCTTTCTCCTGGCTCTCTCCGGCCTCCTTTGCCGTCCTAAAACGTCGACTCCGCTGTCGATTTATCTTTGCGCGAGGAGCAACACCATCCGCCGGCATGGAAAAGAGCTTCTTGGGCTTCATCTTCCCGAATAAGTGGTCGACATAAGCGAAGATAGACGTAAATATCTGTTCCTCTGAAAGCCGGAAATGAGCATCCTCGTCGTTGGGATGAGAGCCTAATGCTTGGGTCAGACATTTGGGAGAGGGTAAAATTAGGCTAGGAGCAGACAATTGTGGACGATTCCATTGAAATCTTGGCATAGATTGTCTGCAGAGAGTGTCAAAGGCGGGCTCTGGAGAAGTGGGTGCATACGAACATACCGAATTCCGGAACCTTGTTCTCTTGGATGAGTTGCGACGTCAAAGGATATCTCTCTATTCAGGAACATCAGCAAGATGGCTCAATGCTTAATTGCGGAGAAATGCACCAAATGTAACGGAAGTGCTAAGTTTATGCTTTTCCGGCTCAGTGGCGGGACATACTTTCGAGATACCTGCGAAAAGTCGGCATCATTAGCAGTTTGGTCGAGAGACGAGCCTGACCCACCCATGCTTAGAAGGAATATGTAGAATATACGACGGCGAGGAAGTGAAGGCAGTGGTGAGGGCGAAGATTTGCGTTGTGTTTGGTGTCGTGTCGTCCAACTTGTTCATCAACAACCACCGCCACCGAGATGGACCTTGTGCTGCCTCCTGCTTGATCATGTTCTCGATGAATTTTGTCCAGCTCCAGGTCAGGATGGCGTCTCGCCATTTGCTGGCCCTTTCTGCAAGACAAGACGGCACCCGTCTCCATCCCTCCTCGACGGGGAAATGCTCTTCCCCGTGCATCCACCCTGAGCGCCCCAATGAATGAACCCCAGCCCGCAAAGACGCCAGGACCTACACCACGGCCATCCAACATACAACTGCACAGCAATTCCACCTCTTCGCGGCCGTGAATCTCGCCCCTGGTGCTGTCATTTTCGTGCAAACGGTTGGTGGGAATGGGTTGAAGGGCGGTTCACGCCAAGGAGAGGAGATGGAGAGCCGCGGATCGAGAGACGAAGGCCCGAGTGCCTTGCAGACGTAGGATGAGCGACCGGTGGTGACCCACAGCAGCACCGCGATGTGGAGACGACGGCGAGTTTCTCTGGTGGGCTCTTTATCGCGCCAAGCTCACCTTTCCGAACGTGACTTAGGGGTTGGTGGGGTTGATTGTGAAGGTGGAGGTGGTCTGCCTTGCCTAACACGCTGCAGCAGGCGGTAGGGAAAGGCGGAGGGCGAAGGGCTGGGGTTCTTGAGTGGTAAGACGGGTTTCTCCGTCTTGGAGGGCCTGCTTTCCGACGTCGAGGAGACTGCAGAGGGTTGAAGATGGAGGCGTACGAGGAGGCGCCTCGCCGAGGCGTGCCGCCTTGGAAAATGTGGGGAGAGCGGACGCCGAACGACTTGAAGGTGAGCTGGCCTGTACGCCGTGCCCAACGCGTTTCTCTCGGCGCAGAGCAGCGAGGGAATAGAGGGCAGACGAGGAGAGATGGGGGAGGGGTTCGTGGCGGAGAGGTGAGAGGAAAGGAGCAGTAAGGCAGAAGGGGCATGGACGTATGAGGAATGGCGTGGAAGGGGTGTATGCCGTAGATGGCCAGGGGAAATGAAAGGGTTTTGCGAGTCAAGGGGCTACCCCTCTGCGGACCTTGTCTAGTGACGCCTTGACAGCGGCGCTGGCGACATTGGATGCACTGGATCGGTGGTGGGTAGGCGTTGCGAGTGAGGGAATGAGGCACAAAGCCGCGTCCTCAAGTCTGCCTCCCTCATGGGGTTGTGCTCGCGGTCGTTTCTTGCATCGTCTGTGGGGCGTTCGCGGTGCTCATCAACCATCTTCCCTGGCAAGACCGCTGGTGGGCGAGTTAGACGCTGCGTTGAGAGCCATAGGTGTGAGCTGATGGGTTTCTACCACCTGGCGTGTCACACCGAGTTGGATAGCCGACGGGGAGCGTGCTCACCGTTCCGAAGGCCCAATCGCTGTTCTTTCTGCCAAAGTTTGTTGGGGATGTCCTGCAATAAACGCGGTTCGTGTGCGGAGGGGCGTATGCAGGGTCTGGATTCGACAGAGGGCGGCAGAGAGAAGACAAGATGCGCCTACGATCAAGCCCGTTCAGTAAGCGAGCTCACAGCGGACTTCGAATTTCAACTTATCGCAATTCTTCACAAAAGACCTCAAAGGCCCCAAAGCAAATCCCTCAACCGCCAGGCCTCCCACTGGGGGTGGGGCAAAAAATCGGCCCCGAATACTCAAGAAAAGGTGAGCGCGCATGGACCCTTTATTTCCTTTCCTTCACGAAAATCGTGTGGCTGGACTCAAACCTGGGACCGCCGCACGGGCTTTGAAATTCGACTGACTCGTCCCCTCCTCTTTTCTACTGGCCTGAACATTTCTGACGCATTCCTTTTGCTAGGTCGTACTCTGCATCAGCCGCCGCCTCTTAGAGAGCGGGTAAGCACCCTTTTTCCCATTCCCCCTTCTCCACGCGAAAATAGCGCGGCTGGACTCAAACTTGGGACCGCTGTGCTGCATTGAATACGCTTCTTCCCGAAATCCCCTGCCTTGCCTTGGATTTTTACAGCTGCTTACGGTCGTATCTTTCTAGGCCATGCCCGCCAACTTCCCAAACCCCTAGCCAAAGGTGAGCATGCTTCCATCCGCTTCCCCATCCTTCTGGCGAAAACCATGCGGCTGGACTCAAACCTGGGACCGCTGCATCGACCTCTGAGTGCCGCTTCCGCCGCCTTGACATCCTCTGGCCTTCAACCTCACTGCCCATCGAGCTGATTCTCATCCCCACAACAGATCAATCGCTGCGTCTATGTATTTTTTACGAAGCCTTGCGGTGGGTCCATGCGTATTCAGTTCAGCTCACCCAATTCTAACCAACTTCTGCAGAAGTTCGTCTCCCCCATTGAAAGCCCCCCAGATTTTGACTTTGGTGAGTTGCTGCAGCAATCCGTGGCTTGTGAGCACTGGGGATTCGAAGTTGGCGCAGACGTCGGCGATCCGGAAGAGCCGACCGAGGTCGAGGGCGGATCCGAGATGGCGCAGACTGGCGGCTCTCCTGGAGTTAAAGGCAGCAACGAGTGCAAGGCGGAAGCAGATGAAGCGGGTGAAAGGGACCCTGAGCTTGATGTCAGCCGCTCTCACCGACGCCGTCACGCGAAGCATAACAGGATCATCGCTGCCGAAGGTCATCAAATCCACCCTGAAGCAAAAGCACGCATTTTTGCAGCCAGCGAGCCCATACCCACCGACTTGAACCTTGAAAGGTTGCCCGCCACCTCTTGCGGCTATCGGGCCACGAATTACAAGCGCTGTGCCGGGGATGAGATTGGAAGCCTTGAGGAGCTGTTGGATGGCGGATTTCGACTCATTGCTTGGGATGGGTGGTCAGTAAATGCACTCTGTGGATCTGCAACCTAAGCTGACAATTCTCCAGTGGAATAAGGTCCTTTGAGGATGCAAATGGGAAGACTTTCGGGGCACTGGTGGGGCAGCCCGATGATCCCTCCTACCGCCAAGCATGCGAAGAGGTCTACCAGCTCTTTCTTGAGCTAGGTCAGACGCCCGAATTTCAAAGCGGAGTCCTCAAGAACACCCGTGGCCGCTTTCCCATCTTGAATGTCGGCTACACCCATGGGAAGGGCACTGAGGCCCCAGTAAACCTCCACGAACCAAAGAACGGACGACCAAGCAAGCACTCTGCCCATGCAGAGGCGCTGCGCAGCAACAAGTCCCTCGAGAGGATTGCAACCTTTGCCAGCTGTAAGTCCAACTCCCTCCCATCAATCACGCCGACGATGAACGACTTCTCATCTCAGCGGCTCTAAATATATGGGCTCCGAAGCTGTTTGCCTATTGCGAGAAGCACCTCAGCAAGCTTCGCAAATTTGCCCCGCATCTTCGGCCCAACTTCCCAAAAAGCATATTCCCCTGCATGGCTGTAAATTGCGGCCCAAAAGCATGGACCCAGAAGCATCGCGACAGCATGAATTTGCCATTCGGACTTTGCGCCATCACTGTGCTGGGCCACTTCAATCCGAAGCACAGTGGGCACATGGCTCTTCCAGATCTTAAGCTCGTCATCGAGTTCCCCCCTTGCTCCACTATGATCCTCCCTTCTTTGACGATAGTTCATGGAAACATCCCCATTCAGCCTGGTGAGATGCGTGCATTGTTCACCCAATTCTTCCCCAGTGGCCTCTTTCGCTATGTGGACAATGGCTTCATGACTGAGGAAGCCCTCAAAGAAACAAATAAAAAGGAGTACGAAAGGATTTGCCAGGAGAAAACCACTCGCTGGAAGATGGGCCTGGGCCTCTTCAGCACAAGGTCTGAGCTTGAAGAATCCAGCAGCGAGGGCCAGGAAGTCAGTTTCACATCCTCCAGCGAATCCTTTCTCAAGTCATTTCTTCTCTGACGTCGGTCCTTCTCGGTATGGGGCCTATACATACGTAGAGGCAGGTTCTTGAGAACACTTCGACGCAGAGCTGCCATTGCCTCCTACCCTCAGTAGATACGCGGTTTGCTGCATCGGATGAACCGCCTCCATTGGCCAACCTGGCATTGTACACATTCAAATTTTGCCGCTTGCTACAACCCTCTGTAGATACTAGAGACGTCCAAGAAAACATGCAAGACCAACACCTGCATGCGCAGATCCAAGAAAGAAACATGAACTAGAGCAGGTTTAGTAATGAATCCCTTCTGTCGGACAGCATCCTTCAAGCCATCCTTCTCCAAGGCTATGAGGCGCACTCTCATGTGCGAGGTAATGCATCAGCAGATTCTCCGATGGACAGAAAGGGGTGTTTGAGGAAAGATATGGGGGACCGTGCCCAAAGGTTTCAAACGGTACCTCATAGGTGAAAAAATTGCTGAATAACGTAGGGACCGTGGGTGGTTCAGTCGTCAGGAATAGCAGATGATGTGCTGAGGCGACATTCACGGTCGTTTGATTGCCCTCATAAGTGAAGGGAAACCTGGCATGGCGTCAACGCAATGACATCAGCATATTCCTTTGCAAAAGAAATCCAAAGACGTACTGAGGACCAGCAGCTGCATTTGTCTCAGAGTCAGGAGAAATGGGCAGATTGGAACAAGGAGGGGTCTCTGTAGCAGGAGGGGATGATGAGCTGGTTGGCTGGGCTAAAGGATAGGAGACGGAGCTAGGTTCCAATGCGAAAGGGACGGCGTCTTGGCGATTTCCAGCTACTGCGGAAGGGCGGGCTGAGGGTGAAGGGCAGGCTGAGGGTGAAGCCTTGGGATGGAATGGGGCGTCCGAAAAACGTTGACTTGGAGATGGGGTCTCATTCCCTTGACCCATGGGACCTTGCACTTGGGTGGGTTCAGCAGCAGGGGCTGCGTTTTTCTTAGCCTTCCCTTTCCTCTTCCTAGCACGGCTCCCCTCAGCTATGCAGGCATCTGTGATGGGGGCTGGTGTTTCTGCAATGGGCAACAATGCTTCCGCCTTGTCTGATTTGGCAGTGCGTTTTTTTCTCCCTCGGCTTCTTTTCTGTCGGTTTTCACCCTTACCATCCTTCATTCTCCTGCGATAAAACCAGCTGTAGAGCCAGTCAATAGCCCTAAAATGCATGGGATGTGTGAGTTGCTCTCAAATCCCAATGCATGAGTGAACGCTCACAGTTCAAGTGTTTCACTTAGCGCGATCATTTGTAATGGGTTTGGGGCATTGTTTTCGGCATATGCCTCTTCAAGGGCTTCGGTCTGCATGGGGCTTGCATGATGCCTGGACATCTTCGGTTTCTTGCCTTTTGGTTTCTGGTCAGCCATTCTAGCGAGGTGAGAGGTCTGTAAATCAACGGTTTCAACTTAAGTTCTTAAATCAGTAGGTTCAATGTCAAGTGGAGTTTCCCAGATGGAGACAGGCTGAGGAAATAAGTGCTTATTCCAGCTACTCTTCCAACACCATCCGCCCCAACAGTGAGGTGCATTGGCCAGTATCCATCCCTTCTTCAACATTGCATCCCATTCCACAGGTGCCATGTATCAAGCATCGCAGTCTCTCTGCAATTACGTTGTTCACAAGGCAGACGGGCCGCCGATCACAGTTGTGGAATTCCTTAACACATTGGTGCGCCATTGACAACAGCTTTCAGAGACAGCATCTGATATGCACATGTATTATGTGGGTCAGGAATGCCCAGCCTCAATCCTGAATGCAGCGCATGCCCATGAGCTGCTGAAGAAAGCCCAAGATCTTGAGAACGTCTGTCGATCCACCAAGGAGGAATGCCGTCAACGCCTTCAGCAGGCCTTTGTTGATTTGAAGCAAGCTGAACTTCAGCTTTTTGAAGTTGAGCTTTACATCGGATGTATCCAGTTCATGGCATCGAAAGCTGGAGTAGCCCTGCCAGCCCCTCACATTGATCGCCCTCCATCCACTGTTTTGGTTGAAGGAGGTAAGCCTCTTCTTAAATTTTGTTCCTCCTTCCATAACTCTAACAAATATAATCCGTAGCATTGCACACTATCAAATTAAAGGGGAACGGCAGTCTGTCAGTCACTCTGGACTGAGGGCAGAGTAAGGACATTGAGGCTTTTTCTCTTACAACCTCTCACTTGTACATTTCACCCTTAAGTTCGTGACCGCCAATCCATCTCATTGCTTCAACCTTTGCCCCATTTGAAGGCGATGCGATGCCATGGAATTTACATCTTCAGTGCCAACAGTGCCTTGATCGGGATTGTCTGCAGGAAACTAGGGCGCCTCCGAGTCAAACATCCCAAATTGGTAACAGTTGCAGTTGAGATATAAAATAGTGGATTTGCATTCCAACATTCGCCGCCTCTCTTCCCTCAACTTTAACATCCTCTTGCTCAGAAATTGCTCTCTGCTCATTTCCAACTTTCTTCATTGGACGCGCAATGCCCCCTCCTCAAGCATCAGATGCTCTACCTAAGAAACCACTGCAAAAGTCCTCCATCCTTCCAAAAGAGGGTGCTCTGACCAAACCGCCTCTAAAACAAACCAACTGTGGGTGAAATCTCTTCTGCTTTCCCTCCTCGTCACCACTATCCAATTTTTCCATCAGCAGGGCCAGCAAAGGCTTCAGAAATGCAGGGAGGAATGCCGACAGCCTCTGGAAATCAGGGTATGTCATCCTTCATCTAACAAAGTGACGAGATGGCTCACCCCCAGCCTGCGTAGAAAATGTCAATTCTGAAAATCCTGGCAACGGACGCCCCACCCGTTCAAATCGTGGCACTTGGATTCTCAAGATGGAGAAGTTTTCAGAAGTCATTGGCCATGACTTAGACAAGATTAATCGAAAGCAAGCTGGTACTTTTTTGGAGGAACCCCAAGACACCATGCTGGGAATACCAGAGAATCCTATGGCTCCACCTGTGGCAAAGCGCCGCAAAGGTGCTAAGAAGGTACACCCATTTGTGATATCCTTATTCTCTTGGCTGAGTTGAATGATCCTCAGCAGGATGCATTGAAGAGCATCATTCCAGCAGATCCTCCACTGCAGAAGACTGCTCCGAAGCCTATCCAGAGCCGGCCACCCTCTGGCATTCATCCACGCCCACAAGACCTCAGTCCCAACCGTCCAAACAATGCCCAAGTCCGGCAAGGTACTGCGCCCTTCTTTTGAATCTCATTAGCCCACATTTACTCCCAGACCTTGCAGTTATGAAGCCTCCAGTTGTTCGCACATATGGCCGCCTGGCAAATACTTCACCTGGGCTCACAAATGCGACGGAAAAGTCAGCCAGCAATTCAGCACTCCAGCCACGCCAAGCTGCACCAACCTATGGCGCCTTCACAGTTCGTCCTCAGGAGAACAAAAACCGTAGCTATTCTCTCAGAAGATTGCTTTCATTTCAAAAAGTCTGATTGTTTTTTCTTCTAACAGTTCAACCAACATCCTTGCAACAAGCTCATCACCTGGATGAAAGGATGGACCAGGACAATGCAAGGAGTACGTCATCCACTTCTATCCTCCCTCTGACTTCTGCTTACTTCTGCCCTAAGATTATTGTCAAAACTCTGTTACACCAAAAGCTCCGCGTCTTTTTTTACCAGATGACATGCAACCTCCTCGGTCTCCAGCTCAAGGAAATAAAGGACGTCAAAATCAAGCTCAGTATGATGAAGATAGGGCCTATGAACCAGATGGCGAGGAAGAAGGCAGCGACAGTGGCGATGGAGACATGGAGCATGAGGAAGGATCTCAGCAGGTCGATGACTTCTATCAAGGTTTCTCAATGCTTAAATCCTAAACCGATTACTGAATTACTCAATGAACCCTAGCTTCAGACTACAATTGTCGAAGCCCACGCCGGGCCAACTTCGATAGAGCTGTTGCTCGACCGGTGCTTCAAGACAACAGAAATCCTTTCCAGGAGCAATACTATCCTGGAGGCATTTATGACATAGCAGAGCAAGGCCAAGACGTTGCCATGGATGGACCGCAAGTTGAAGGCATCTCTTCCATCTCTTTTTGCACTGGGTGATACACTTCTGATCGTTCCATTAGATATTGATGAAAACTCACCATCCGAAGATGAGCGGAATGCTCTTGCTGCAATCCAACAAAGGCAAAGTGAAGCCCCTGATGATGTGGTGGTACGTAGCATCTGCTCAACATTCAGACTCTCGACAATTCTGACATCCATGTGCAGGACTTGGACATTTTGGAACAACACCATAAGAAGAACCGCCCAAACCATGCACCGCCACCTGCACGCCTCGAAGCTGCAGCTGAACACCAACAGCGAGTCCAGGACATTGCCCAAGAATTCCTAACTCAAGGTGAGCATGAGGAATCCTCTGATGAGGAGGAGGAGGATCTATCCTGCTTGGAGGAAGACCCCCACATTCGCACCCCTCGTAACTCTCGCTTTGATGGGGAAATCAAGCCGACGACCCTTGGATACTATCATGGGACTTTCAAGGACATGATTGAACAGGTGAAGAAGGAATTTCGAGGCTACGTCATGCTGCACAATGGATTCCCAGAGCGCAGCAAACACCTCCATGAAGCGGGCCATGTCCTTACGCGGATGATTCAAAAGTGCTGAGGAGGGCTACGTCTTCGATAAAAGTAAGTCAGCTTGAGTTCTTCCTATCTTCCATTGGTGATGATGATTTTGGAACAGACGATATTCAAACGTGCAATACAAACATCGTGGTTTGTTGTTTCCCTGCTCTTCAAAACAATGCGATGATGGATTTGTTACCAGGTGTTCAAGGAAGCCTCAACTTACCGTGGCAAGATGAAGACGTTGGCTCGCCATCTTGTACCCCAATTCTACAAGAAGGAACTGGACCCTGATTTCTCAGGTGGAAATCAGCTCGAACAGCAAGCTATGGTTGCCGCAAATGTCACTGAGCTACTTGGAGAGGAGAGCCCATATCTCCTGAATGGAAAGGATGAGCAGGTGCATTCAATCAAAGTGCAATTTGCATCCCAACCAGAGGACTCATTGCTGCAACGTCAATGTCTAGGGAAAATTTAACAACATCGCACATCCGTGCATTCGTGAACTTTGCATCCAGCACTTTTATGGAAACGGCCAAGATTCAATTGCAAAAACCTTTGAAGACCACTTCAAAGATTCCATACCTGAGCATGCCATCGCCATCGTCATGGCCTGCGTGAGTCATTATCTTGATCGCCCCCAACTTTTTCGCTCAAGCAACGTTACTAGATATACAGTGCCTTGGAAGAATATGAGCTGGGCTACCTCTGGAAGCGCCCCTTCAAAGGTGCTCGTTACAAGGAAATCTATGAAACTTCCCTGGGTCTTATAGAGGAGGTCAAAGGCAAGCCATACCACAAGGCTAAGTGGGATGATAGCCGCCGCTGTTGGGCTTGGGATGGAATGTAAGCTATTCTAGTCCTGTGCTCTCAAATTTGCTCACCACTTCACTCCAGGAAGCTTCTCAATCCAGCTACGGAGAGGAGGAGGGCCAAAATGAAGGTCCACGTCGATTGAGATGTTGCGATGCCATTCTCGCGATACCAACAACCGCATCCATTCAGCCTACACCCTGCCATTGACGCAGTTTATTCTCATTTTCTAGCCACATTCTGAAACCGTATCGCATCTGCATCTTGTCCATCCTTGGAGTCCCTGCCGTGCTTATTCTTTTGCTCTTTTTGGGTGGCCAATTGTAAATATTAATTGTATATATAAGTGCCCAATTAATTGTATTTTTACGTTGCCAATTCCCCGGGGAAAGAAATACCAACTGTTAAAATGCCCAAAAAGGCAACTTCTGCGAGCACCGCATGGGCTGCATGGTGGAAAGCAGCATGCTATGAAGGATTAGTTTACGTGGGTATGCTGTCTACAGGGCATTGCAAGGCCTCTGGGGGGGTGTACAGACTGCCTGTGCACCCGCTACGGATTGTTACGTAGCACCCCGAGTGGGCTGCATAGCAATCTATAATTAGCATAGGAAGGCTGGTACCAAAGAAGATGCATTACGGCGTTACGATGCTGCATAGCGCTACGTACCTAGCTATAGCATGCCCCGGAATTGCTGATGCTAGGCCGCAACCTGTGAGGACAGCCGTACTCAGAAAAGTGGGATCATCGCATTTCTGATCCACGATGTTCACACGGCAGGTCGCACTGCGGTTGCCCCCCTCCCAACTCGGTCCGAACGCTGTGTATTTACTTTACGGGGTATGCCTGGACACCCCTGGTGTTCAGGTTCTAGGTTATGGCCGATTTCTTAATATAGTAATGTACTCTGAGAAATAATTTCCCTCTTCGTTCTGACTCGACCTGTTGGTACTTACTACATTGACGCCTGGTGCATCGAGGGGCTCTTGTTCGTTTTCATAAAGAATGACGGAATTAACGTCGAGGCGTCAAAAGCCGCTAACTGTGACATCGCGCCTACGCGCGAGGGCACATTTAAGGCGTTGGCGCCAGACTTCGTTTACGGTTTCTCAGAAAAGGTTCCTCTACTTGTCAATGAAACTCCAATGTCATCGTGTCCAGGCCTGCCCGGAGGGCTATATAACGGTATTAATCGAGTTCATGCAATCAATGATTTCCTCTTAGAGGCTCTTACTGAAGTAATCTACGACAGGCATTGTGTTCCCATATCTCAGATATCAGAATATTTACCGTATAGCTATCGAAATGTCCTCAATATGAGCACTCATCAGGTCAGACGGGTTATTACAATTTGTTAGGGGCTTGCCTCGGCTCAAGCGATCGTACGGCGACGGCTCCCCGGACCGGGTCAAGATCTCCGTAGATGTGACAATTGTTTATGAGTGCTTCCACTTCTCTCGGCAGAACGACGGTCCGATCACACACGTGATCTGGTCCGTCACGGCTCGTGGACGGTTCGGCACAGCCACCGGCGTCTCCGGGCCGGGGTACTGTCTTCCCCTCTGTCACCCCGCGTTGCGCGTGTTTGTCTCGGGGCCCTTCGTCTCCCGCGCCGTCTATCGCTCTGGGATGGCTGACACAGTGACATGCCCTTCTTTTTTTCCCTAGGTCGGCAGTCCCTCCGGCTGTCTCACGGGCCATCGACGGCCTGCACAACAACGGCTGGCACACGTCCCTGTTGGGATGATCGGCCCCTATCATGGGCGTCTCCACTGCCACGGGCGCCTACGCGCTCGTGCTCGTCGTCGCGTTCCTGTGCGGCTACGCGCTCGGCGCTCGGCACGGTCCTGCCTTCCGTCAGGGCGCTGCAAAAAAAGTGGGACCCGCCCCAGCCCCAGCCCCTCCTGTCCGTGCAGCGTGCACCCCACCGCCGCTGCCAACACACGCACCAGGAAGCCAAGAAGACCATGAGGCGGTCCTCCGTTGGGTATGTCAATACCCAGTCTTCATATGTGGTACTCAGGCTAATCACACCCGTGGCATAAATATTAGGCAAGCAACATTATTTGCATGTACTCCTACAAGACAAAGGAGGAGCGCATTGCCATCAGCAAGGCCCGACGCACAGCGGCTCGTGCTGCAGCCGAGGGGGCTTGAGGCCTAGAATTACATACACAATAGCTTTATTTAGAACGCTCTGTAAATACATAAATGCACGATCCGACTAATGAAACTGTCTTTTGATGGTTGGAGACCGTCTTTTATTTGATGAACCGTTGGTTGTCAGTCCAGATATAGTTAAAATTTGATGAAAAGACGTGCCTCGACTGTCCTTTTTTTGACCAACCGTCCTTTTTGTGGCCCATGACGGCTTCGGAAATTGATGGCCAGTTCATCAAAGACGGTTTTTCGAGCGGCTTCCCTGCAAGTGTCACACTGGCATGGCAGCTCACCTCGTTGGCTCAGGCTCCCAGTTCGGATCAACGTACGTAAATTACAACGCGCACGCAACGCGTGCGTGTCAAGGACACAATATCTATACACATCAAGTCATCCTAGCTTTCCTCTCTTCCTCTCCCACCAACACACCCCATTTCAAGAACAGCACAATGCACCCCTTCATTGTCAATATGGTATCAAAATTTAGGTAAGTTATTTACATTCTATTCCTTCCTTATTCTTCTCCCCTTCCTTTCCTCATTTCCCCTCGGCGACGCGCACGCTCAGCGCTCGTGCACCACATCAGGCCCACGCGGCCTTGGTTTGAGTGATGGGACGCTAAGCGGGGAACCAGCCCGTCTCGCGCCCACCTCGTGCCCGCCGTGGGCTGAGCCCCACGGGTCGGCAACGCGGCTCGCTCGTTTGGGGCGTCCGCGTCACACCGTGACGAACCGTCCTTTTTGGCGGTCCGAGCCCTACTTCACCCACCACGCTCCACCCAAACGACTCATGTCAAACCAAGATTCTGGCGAAAATAAGGAGTCCACCGAATGCATAACACTCACAAGTGACACAGGAGCCGTAGTCTGTAAGGAAGATTCAGAGGCGACCATCATTCAAGATGGATCCGAACCCCTGCCCCGCGAGCCAAGTTGCTCACAAGTTCTCGAAAACCAGGATATTCTCAGCATTATATTCGACCATTTTCTCGTTGAGCCTCTCATTGAGGAGCCACAGAACGAGGCTGAAAGAGCGAAATATCGTGAGGACAAGAAACACTTGCTTTGGGCTGCACTTGTCAGTCGAGCGTTCGCAGAGCCAGCATTAGATGTTGTCTGGAGGAGGATGGAGAGCTTGTTGCCCCTGTTCAAGATCTTCCCGAACTTTGACCTGTTCAGTGACCTCTACGTGCGCGAAACTATCTACTTTCATGCTCTGAATCGTGAACTTACCCGTGTTGAAAGACGTTTAAGGGCCGTGTGTCCGAGGAAGCCATTGATCGGTTTGATCAGTACGCGCGTCGTATCCAGATTCTTGATTTCTGTGAAGATTCGCAACGTCCTGCAATCGCAAGCCATGCTCTTCTCTACCTTGGCCGCATCGATCTGTCATCGCCGCTATTGCCGGCGCTCCATTCCATCTCCATCCATGCTAGCAACCCGGAACTCACCAATACTCTGCTGTTCATTCAGCCAACAAATATCGTCAACTTGTCATCGCTCAAATTGGACGCTAGCAATGAAGACTCGTTCAGCCTTTTCCTTGTGACACTTTCGCAAGGATCCCCCGATTTGCAAAGAATGAGCCTCGAAGGAGACATTCGCTCGCGCATCGTTTATGGCCTTGCTGACCTTTCCCAACTGCAATATGTTGACCTTGAGATGAAGTCTGGCTCCCATACAGAAGACCTGATGGAGAAACTCGCTCTAATACCATCTCTCTCACACCTCTATGTCACCATTGGAGAAGGTGTTGATGTTGCGGCACAATCGAGCAAGAAGTGCCTCTGGTTTCCTGCACTTGACTCCTTCTCAATGACCGGAGACGCGCTGAAATTATCTAATTTGACGGCACCTTGTCGCCTCCCTCGTTTGGAGACGCTCGATATTACGTGGACCTCGGTCTCTCAGCAGGCAATACGTGACAAGGTTCTCAAGACAATTGTTCGTACATTAACCAGTGGGACGACCCATCTGAACACCCTTCGCTTGTCTGGGAGCAGCAAGATAGGCAACAAAACGGCCTTATCGTCCAGTGTTTTTGACCTCTCCGTATTCTCTAAGGTTCAAGAAATCCACGTCGTAAGACTCAATCCGAAGCTTAGCGACGGGCAAGTACAGAAGCTGGCAGAAAGTGGGTCATGGAGCTCACTCCAGACCCTTGATATACCCGATTGTTCCGACAGCAAGACATTGACCTTGCGAAGCCTCCAGTTCATTGCGAGGTACTGCCCCAACTTAAGGACTCTGCATATGCGTGTCTACATGAACTCGGAAAACATCAAGTTGTTGAAGGAGGAAATGCCAAAACTCCTTGTTCCTGGCCACCCGCTGAAAACTTTGCATATTGGTAGGTGGAACGATGAGAAATTGGTTGGTAATACGTTCAGTTTGGGTGTCATCACTGCTCGTTACATTGATTATTTATTCCCCTTCCTGGAAGTTTTTGGCCGGGGTACCTGGGATAGAGACCAGGACTGGTGGGTTGGTATCCAGGAGACTCTCGAGGGATTCAGGGAAATCCGTCGGGAGATCTGGGGGTAGATAGTGTAAATTACAAATTCAGGCTGAGCTTCGGAGAAAGACGAAACACCTTTTCTTTTGGAATACGAGCGTAATCCAATATCATGAATTGTAGCCTGCAAGTACTTAGTTGTGTGGCGTCCCATTCCGAGTAGCCTTTTTAAACAAAGCGCCATGTGACCCACACCGGCAATCGGCGAGCTCCAGTGCCTTCAAATAGCCGTGTCAACAAAGTTCTTCCAACCAGCCCGTTCGGATGTCCCATCTTCGTCTTCAAGCTACACGCTACGTACGCCAATCCACCGCCACAGTGACAGCTACACATCTCAACCTCCAAAGCAGAAGAATGTCTGGCGGCAACCTAAAGACCTACAAAGCGAGCTGTCTGTGTAGCGGAGTAAAGTTCACCCTGCAGGGCGATCCCTTCCACTTCGTCGTCTGCCATTGCCAGAACTGCAAGAAGGCCAGCGGGTCGGCGTTCGTCACGAATGCACTGTTCCAGTCTTCTGTGCGTCTTCCGTGTTCGTGAGTCAAACGACTCAGATCGAGTAGGAAGGAACTCACCGCGCGAGGTTGGAATTTGTGTCCTCATATAGAAAGTGACAATAACCGAAGGCCAGGAGCTCATTTCGAACTACAAGGATGGAAACACTCTGAGCGGGAACGTCATCACCCGGTGCTTCTGTTGGAAGTGCGGCTCGTCTCTTTTTGTCAAGCCCGCGAAGGAGGGTATCACGATCACCCATCCGGGCCTTGTTGATGAGCCCGCAGTGGATTGGGGTATGTTCGTGGCGTTTTCGCGATGTCTTCAAATTCAACTTGAACCGTCGTCTAGTTCCGACGAAAGAGTTTCATAAGAACGATCAGTTCGCTTGGGTGAAAGAGTTGACATTTCATATGAAGAAAGTGCAGAAACTTTGAGGGGTGCGACTTACACAACTTCCGCCGTCCAAGCTACCAACACAAACCTCTTCACAGAACTTTGTCACCTCCCGTTTGTAAGGCATTGGCAGGAGCGGATCTCGCGGTATGACGCTATAATATCACTAATGCCTTTCCACCACTCTCGGTCACTACCGTCGTAAGACCTGAGGCTCTGCAGGAAGGGAAATAGATAGTCAACGTAGCGAGCAACGATGACGCCTAGGCTGAGCATGCCCTCCAACTTTTCGTCATAACTCCATTTGCAAAGCCGCAATTTCTTCAGCTGATGGTTCGCAGGCGGGAGTTCCTGCATCTCCTCCTCTAAGGAATGGACATTGTCTGCGCCTAGATGGACACAAATGCTAAGGACTGACAGATTAGGGCAATGCCACGCGAAGAGAGTCTCTAACATGGGAATCTGGCATAACGTTGCAAGGGCATACACTTCGACCGCATCTCCGACCACGTCGAGCGACCTCAATGCACGGAAGCGACCTCTCTTCCCGCCCGACTTCACTGGGACATGTACACCAGGTTCCATGGTGACAGAAAGACAGGACAAGGCGCGAATAGAGGCAAGACGCTCCGTAAGATGCTCTGTGTCGCTTGAGCTCGCCATGGTCAGGTCGAGGTGTTGTAAGTGGAGGAAGCTTCCAAGTCTATCGAGTGTCTGTGAACCGACTGCACCGCCAAGGCAGATCTTGCGTACGGTGGGCGAGTCGAGAGAGAGAGAAGCGAGGAACAGGCTAAATTGACCGTCTGCGCGGTCGTGAAGCCTATGTGATATCAGATTCAGGAGACCCATTGGTCGGATGAGAAGTAAGAGGGCTGTGGGGTTGAAGTTTTCCGAGGAAATGGAAAGGGTATGAAGGGCAGGCAATATCGTGGACAATGCTATGGTTCTGCACAGATGGACGTAACTATGAGGAGCCAAATCCCCACCCCCTAGGCTTGAATCATTGAGAGTAAGAATTTTGATTCGACATGCGTACTGACGAAACCTTTGGACGGAGTCAGCTGAAAACGGGCCATTGAAAGTCTGAAAGGTTGGCTGTGAGCTTCTTGAAGGCAGGAGAAAGGGTTTTACTACATACGTGGATGCCATTTGACGTGGTGAAGTTCGTAAATATCCTGAATAATGGGAGAAGTGTGTCCATTTGTCTCCACAACAGGTCCAATGCGGGCTCTGAAAATGCCTTGCACACAGGAGATGATTTTTGTCTGCGAGATATTCGCTTCGATCAGCAGGAAAAAGTGGCTCTTCGACTGGTAGGTCGAAGAAGAACTGACGAAACGTCAGGTGAAGGATGTTGGGATTCGGCAGAACCGTCTGAGCAACCGAACCTGCTGAAGCAGAAATTTTTATTGGGAGTGGTCGCTGAAGAAGGGGCTTCTTAATATCAAATTTCTCCTCTTCCCATTTCATGCTGCTTCATGAAGAATAATGAGGAGAGGACGAACTATGTGGAGGAAGTAAAACGCAGGTAAAACGGCCTGCAGCTTGGTCAATAACACAAAACGGCGAAGTCTCTGCACAACACGAACAAGCACACCTTCCATGTCCAGAACCATCACGGCGCTTTCACGGAACCTGGGACACCCAACTCGTCTTAACACCAGCTCTCTCCGTTTCCAATGTCAAACATGTATTCATCATTCAAACTTTCAAGCTCGCTTTGTCTCTAGCGCGGCGTCAGCGCGAACGGACACAAGGCCCCAAACGCAATCAGAATATGAAGACACGGAGAAGCGTTCAGAGATTCTCGCATCGGAGGAGGAGCATTGCGCTTTGAAGGACCAACTGAAGGTACTGCTGAGGGACATGGCTCAACCAGTGGCAGTCGTCACCTCGTTTATGCCTCACCACCATCACCATTCGCATTCTTCGACATCTCAACACGGACGTTCCGAGAGCCCAAAACACAAATTCCACGGCGCGACCCTCTCGTCATTCTCTTCTATCGCCATGGACCCATATCCGCTCATCACTTTTTCTCTCCGACTTCCTTCCCGAATGGCTGCGACTCTCTCAACCCTTCCCGCAAGCCTCCCAGCTCACATGGTCGTGAACTTGCTATCTTCTTCTCAATCTTCGACGGCTGTCGCGTTTTCACGTCCGGATCTGCACCCCTCGCCGTTCGACACCGCAGGTGTTGAGTACAGGATGTCAGAGGAGGGTATTCCTGTCCTTCAAGGCGGTGTCGGAGCACTATCGTGTCGGCTCGTCGGACGCGGCCTTCCTCTGCACGACTTGGAACATTTGGCTGTGGGTGGGAGAGGGAATGGAAGGCTTCGGGAGCCGTTACTGAGGAAGGGTGCTGTGGTCTCTCAGCTGTTTATTGCGAAAGTGGTGAGGGTGGAGGAGGTAGAGGGGTCGGAACGGACGATGCCTTTGGTATACCATCGGCGAAGTTATACCAGTTGCCACCATCCGAAAAAGAATGATAGAAATGGGGATACAACGTAGACTTGTTAGATGCAACTAGTACTGATATTTTGTGATACTCATATTACTTTTTTTTAAATGTGGGTTGCAAGGCACCTCTATCACCTCACCTACCAAAACGATTCACACTGTGTTGGTCTCGGATGGCAACTTCCACCTTGTAGTTGACCTTCAAGCAGACAGCCGTAACCACTCTTCAGCCCCAGGACCTTCAGGCTTCAAGTAAATATTCCTGACTACCATGGTATAACCATAAAATTCCTTTGATGCAGATGACATCATTCTCTTCCATCCAAACCTCCTACACCATTTTCTATGCAAAATTGACCTCATTGGAGAGTCCGCAGCCTCGAATATTATCCCATGAAGTTGACTGAATTTATTCTGGTCGAAGTAACGCCTTTGCAACTGGAAAGTTGAAGCGGACATTGAGCGTATTTTCCTAGCCTATCAGTTTGATCGCGGTGTGCCGCAAAAGAGACCAGCTCAAAGAATTTCAGTGTAAACGCCCAGACAACAAGAATAGTGCAACACATGTATCCACCTTGTCTCCCGTGGTTGCTGAGTGGTTTACCCCTATCTCAGGAAACTACGCTCACGTTACTCACCGTTATGATCACATGACCGTGATGCTTGTCGCCCGATTTGGGTAACTTGCAGCAACATGCCACCTCCGTGTGTTTTCCTTCTCAACCCTTTTCTAACGCCCTTTTACGCCCCACTTCTTTCCGTTCTTATATTTTCCACTGATCAGATAATGGTTTTCCCCTTCACCTTCAACTTTACCGTTCCTGGACTCCCCAACCCATTCGCATCAAGCTCGACGTCAACGGAGCCTCAAAGTCAACAGCAGAATCGGACAAATCAAGCTTCCGTTGCCAATTTTCCTTCTCAAGCGCCTCCTTATCACCCCATACCCTCCCAGGTCGCGTATAACGCATCGGAGGCGGCAAGGACGAGACGAATCTCTCGCGCCAACCTCCCCAAGATCAACCGCCCCCGACCTTCGCCCTCGCCCTCACCCGCACCGCTGTCGAGAAAACGCGGTTGGGAACCGACATTTGCTGAACCGAGTGCCTCTACTGCGACACTTACTTCGACTAGTGGGTACCTCGACACCCCTGCCAAATATCGGGATATGGCTGCGGCTCAGAATGGGGGGTTTGAGGCGGGGGGCGGGTACCAGGACATCACCGTGGATGGACGATCTCTGCAGGACGAGGAAGGTGAGTTTGATTCTGGGTTATGGGTTCTTTTGCTTCCTTGCTTCCTGCGCCTTGATCGGCAAGGGTCGCGCGTCGATCGTCTTGCGGCGTATCTGGGTCTTCCAGGCCAGCTCCGGAGGGGACGTGCCCATCTCTTGACGGTCTCTGACCCCTTTACTTCCATTTTCTATCTGGTTTTTGGTCCCTGCAGTTATCTCTGCGCCTCCCTATCTTTTCATTTCGGAGTTTGGTGGTTGAGGGAGGTGCTGATGCAGGAATGAGTGCATAGCCGCGTTATGTCATTATGCAGGCATTGGGTCAGGCCTCAGACCTACTGCCTCGTGTGCACTGCGCGGCGTGCTGCTTGTGAAAGCTGAAACTCAGTACTGCAGCCTTGCCCGATGCTCCATGATGCACGTGTCTGAAGGATGGAACACACGCGCAGGAGGATACATAAACCTCTTCAATTCCTAATTCCTTTCCTCTTCCATTATACGTCCTATCTACTCGCTCGCTATCACACCCACTTGTATCGTAGAGCAGCCTTGCTACTACACCTGCTTCGGCAGCTACCTCTGCTTTCTTATCACCCCCAACCGTGCCTAGTGCTCGGTCATCCATTTGCCTTGCATTATCGTTCTCATCGCATTGACCTGCGCTATTTGTTCATCGCTTTCGACAAGCTCCTGATCCGCCACTCCTTCGCCTTACTTTCCTATTTTTATCAACGCATACTCACCATGTCTACCCGCCTCCTCCTCCTGGTGCACGTAGAGATGCCGCCCATGAAGAAGCGCCGTGGCCTCGCGGGTTCCATCATCTCCACCGCCGTCAGTGCAGCCCTCATCGGCACCGCCGTCGGCCTGACTGTCTACCGCCTGTAAGCACTCCACCCTCTCCCCTAATCCGACCATCCCTCATGCCAACTATTTTTAGCTGGCGAGATCGTGGCAAGGACCAACAACAACACCGCATCCAGCAAACGGGTGAGCATGAGGCCCTCACCCCACCCCCTCCCTACGAAGCCTCCGCCTCCAAATCCGACTGGCAGCGCGTGGAGCAGCCGGCTGCTGTGCACGTTACTCCACCTACACCTCGTTCTGTGAGGAAGACACGCCCTGCTACTGCTGCACCGAAGAGGCCTGTGGTGTACGTGCGGAAATCTAAGCGACATGGGCACGTGTCTCCCGCACCCCAACAGGCTGGCTTTCTACCCTCATCATCGACATTGTCGGCAGCAAGGCCGGAGTTCGATTTTGGGAAGCCAGACCAGGAGGATGTTGTCGAAAACCAGGTTCGTTTACTCTTCATCAATGCGGTTGTTGACCTTTGTGCTAATGACAATTTCCATAGATGGACTGGATCGGCGACAAGCTCTCCATGCTCATCGAGCAAGGCCGCCGTGCCCTCAACGCCGAGGTGGTCGTCATGTCCGACGCCAAAGAGGACGAAGTCGACGACGGCACGGGGCAGTGGGAGGAGGAAGACGAGGGCGAGCAGCGCAAATCACGCTCGCGCTCTGGCTCTGTGCGCCGTCATCGGCCAAGGTGCATCGCGCCTGCTTCCTCTTCCCCAAGGAAGCCGGCGTTCGCTGAGAGCTCGTACTCGCAAACAGTTTCGTACTCTCAAGGGCAGTCCTTGTCAGCTTCGCCATACGTAGCTGGCTTCCAACCGAGTTCGTCATACGAGACCCCGCGGAGGACACATACCCGAGGGACGTCGTATGAGAGCGGGCTGCCGTATTCCGCTTCCGCCTCTGCCGGGTTCCCGGCTTCGTACTCAACGGCTTCGGTGGGTGGGTATGGAGCTACTACTACGACGACGGAGGACACCTCGAGGTGGGAGAGCCCTGAGCTTAGGGAGAGCATGGAGAGGGCGCGAGCGAGGATGTTGGCAAGGAGGGCGGGTGCTACATAAGTGGGTGGGGTGAAGAGGAGAGAGGGAAGAGAAGATGAAGAGCAGGATGACATCATCTGTATTCATATCGACACCGACACTCCGTCTACATGGACGACAGCGGCTCGGATCACATCACATACCACCACTTCGGGAAGACCGAAGACTCCAGAGACGCCTGTGACGCAGGCGAGGAGTCCCGTGTCTCTACCAGCTCAAACGCCAGAGTCTTTGACCTTGACCTTTTGGAGAGCATGGTGATCACGATCACGACATCTACGAGAAACCTAGAAGGAAGAATACAATGCAAAGTGTATTTGTAGATACCCTAATTATTGCGCTGTGCTATCTAATATCACGATATTTGCTGATCATCTGTTCGGTGGAATGCGCTTTACGTGAACCCGTCCGCCACCATCAGGTGCAGTGCGAGTGGCGTGAATTGTGACCTGCGTTATCCACTGGACGAATTAGGAAGATTACGCCACACAGCCCAGACCCGGCTCCGGAAGAACTTGGGAAGGCTCGATCGGGGTGCCGGGAGATGCCGTCTGGAGGGTCAAACCTCGCGTAGGACGTATCGAGTAGGGCGTTGGCCTTTTCGGGGTTCAATGACGTCGCGTATAGAACGCTGCATCATGACCTGGCGTACTCGTTCGATACTCTACATTGCCGGCGGTGCTGCCGGTGTGAGTGTTGCGTTTGACGCCTGCGTGCTTCGAGTAGGACGTTGTCCTTTTCAGGCCTTCGATGACGCGCACAATGAACGTGTCGCTTGATGTCAATGATCTAGTGTTGTGTATGTATACGTTTGCGAAGGCATTTCGCATGTGGATGGTGCGTCCGATGCTTCGAGTTGACTGTTGCCCTTTTCCGTCCTTGGATGGCGCCGGCACGAAGTTCGGAGTCGAAGTCGGAGTGGCGTATTCGATGTCGATATGCACACCCTGTCAATTTTGAAGGCCCTCTGCTTGTCGCGTGTGGGTACTATGATGTGTAGATGTCAGAGGGATTTTTGCCACGCTACGATACGCTGACGATATCTGCTTCGATCGAGAGAAAATTTGTCGAAGATTAAAAACTTGACACCTCGCTCATGCTGCCGTCTGCTGCGCCGCTGATAGGTGATAGGCAGAACACTGTTGCGACTGAGGGTCCAAAAGCTGAACCAGACTTCGATTAGATTGGGTTGACAATGGCTATGGTTTAGCGCCCGTGGCTCCGACAAATCTCACGTGGTGACGTA
>CACVBS010000001.1:2356137-2386212 GCA_902728275.1 Cyclocybe aegerita
CGATGGTCAAACGTTGAGGGAGGAGAAGAAACGGAGGGCCGATCGCCCTCGGAGGTTGCTGATAATTAGTCAAGTATCTGTCAGACCAACGTGATCTCATCTTCGAACGACGAAGGCACCACCGGTCGGGAAATCCAACGAGCGGAAAGCCGGTGAAGAGACATTCTCTTCATTTACTTGACGGACAAGTGCTTTTAAAGCGACATCCACTGAGCGTGAATTAAGCGGGAAGAAATCCAGTAATTTTCGAAGACTCTCAGGAGAACACGCGTCTTTGAGACTTTCTTTCAATCCAGTGGTATCAAGCCGAAGTGTGCAAGGAATCTAGCCAAGGATCATTCTAATTATAGTGTTTAAATTTGTAATCACCATCGAAGTGCCTTCAGCATCTGAAATAGGCTCAGGTCCGTCATATAGCCGACATCGAGGAGGAAAGGTCATGAGACGACTTGCTGATGAACTGACGAATTTCGGAATTGGTATTCCGAAATTGGTGTTGGGCGAAGTCTCGACAATTACGATGCCCCTTTGAGGGCGCTTGCTTGAGAGAAACCTCACGGGCGTTCCTGTTGTCCGCTGAACGGGGCACTGTGGTACATATCAATGCTAATTTCATTGAACGTTTACGGCGTCATGTCGGGCGATTTGCTTGGCCACTCGACATCTGACTCCATTATTAAATTGCTTTTGGAGATCTTGCTTGACTCATTGATTTACACGGATGGTCATAGGACGAGGGGCCGAAACCTCACAAGATATGGCGGTCCTCCTGAATAACGAGTGGTTCAGAGATAAAGCGCTAAAGCTAACTGGAAGGGGCTTTGACGAATCAGCGTGTTTCGTTGTTGGTTGGTTCAAGAAACACTAATCTACTTCGTCCAGTGATGCATATCGATGACGTCTCTATTCTTGACGATATTTACCTTGTAGCCTAAGGCTCAGAGTGAGATAGAACGACGTCGGGATATTTCTAGCTTGAAACCCTTTTGCAGCTGGCTTAACCAGAAATTTGAGCAGATATAAATGTGCTGAAGAGATATCAGGGCATCATGGGTCGTGGGCTCACATGGCCGATGCAGCCGGCGGCAGGAACCTCCGGCACGATGTCATTTCCTCCGTCGGCTTGCGCACCCGCACTCCCGGATTATCTTTGCACCGACGCGGCCAACACCAGCCCACCCATGCGCGGCATGCTTTGGGGATAATTTAGTATTAAAGCAACAACCAGATCCACCATGGTCCCTGTGATCCATTCCCCTTCCCTTTCACCCCCACCGCCCAGTCAAAAGTACGGCGAGCCATGTCGCAGGAGAACATCAAGCACCTCCCACTTTCTGAGGGCGATATGACGCGACAGGGCCTCCAGAACAGCTCAAGGCCCGCGACGCGCGATGGGGAAGCGTCTGCGACGCCGACTCTTTTCGTGAACGACGCCGCCGAGGAAGGAGTTGTGGTCAAGGCTCTGGAGGATGTGCGTGAGCCCAGTCTCGATCCACGCATCAGCATCGAGGACGCCAACCGCCCGACAGAGGACGAGCTCGACGAAACCCTCAGCCATCGCTTCACCAGTGCTCTCCGGAGACACGAGAGTAAGCGCGATTCACTGTCGGAAAAAGGGATCAAGCAGGAGGAGCCGCTCTATGTGAGTTCTCTTCCTCTTTTATCCCTCGTCCGAGACGGGCGTTGAACGTTTGCTGCGAAATACAGATCGAGTTCGCGCCCGGCGACAAGAGGAACCCTGCCAACTTTTCACGGCGCAAGAAGTGGACGATTACAGGCATCGCGTGTTTCGCAACGCTCCTTGCATGTAAGATTTTTTTACGTTCTATTTTCTGGCTACGTGCAAACCCCTGGCGTCTGCTTGCCATCAAGCGCTCCTGGATCCGGCCCGACGCGTATCTGCTCCAAGGTCCCATCGATATATTGCACTTGCGTACCCTCGGACGCCAATTTCTCCTTGAAGCGATGCTCCGCGCGAGGGGACATGCTGCCCGATTTTTACGTCCTAATTATCCGTCTAGCTGGTCCCGTAATATGTTTATGCTTACCACCACCATTCAGCAACGACCGCATCAGCATATAACATGGGCTTCGAGAGCATGGTCCGCGACCTAAATTGCACATTCTTCCAGGCCACGATCGGCCTGAGCCTCTATGCGCTCGGTTTCGGCGTCGTCCCGCTTGTCAGCGCGTCCTTCAGCGAGGAGTTTGGCCGACAGCCACTGTATATCGCGTCTGGAGTTGGGTTTTTGCTGATGTACATGATGATTGCATTGTGCGTCATTTTTCTCATCTATTACATGGGGTGTTTCGTAGTTTTGACGGGTTTTGTCTTTGAAGGTCGAAGAACATCCAGACAGTGCTCATCGCCCGTTTCATCCAAGGCGCGTGCGGGTCAACTGGCGCGACGATGGTAGGAGGGTCCATCGCCGATATTTGGTCTGCAAAAGAGTGAGCCAATTTACCCTCTCATTGGTGCCTAGTTGGATGCTCATATATGCGTCCAGACGTGGACTTCCAATGTCAATATTCGCTCTCGCAGCGGTAGGCGGAACCGGCCTTGGGCCTGTCTTCGCAGGCTGGATCGAGATGGACTCAAACCTCCAGTGGAAGTGGATACAATGGATACAGATGATGTACACCTCTTTCCTCTTCGTCGCCGCTTTTAAACCTCTGCTGATATCGAATTAATTGGTCTCCTAGGACATGCGGCGTCTACCTCATCCTCCTCCCTTTCCTGATGCAGGAAACGCGCTCCTCGATCCTCCTCACGCGGATTGCGAAGAAGCTGAGGAAGGAGACGGGCGACCACCGCTACCGCGCCCGCGTGGAGGACGAGCGCGCGAAGTTGTCGACGCTCATTTGGATCTCGTGTACGCGGCCTGTTTGTGAGTGCACAAGTTCACAGGCGCATAGTAACCTTTACTGACGGTTGATTTTCTACGGTGATAGATCTGATGACGACAGAGCCGGTCGTCCTGAGTTTCAGTGTAGGGTTTCGCGCGCATATATTTTGGGAATCTGGCTGAAGAGGCACCTAGTTGTGGATCGGCTTCGCGTGGGGCGTCACATATTGCATGATTGAGTATGCAGCTCCCTTATTCAGGTAAAATGTGTTAATTCTGACGGATATTTAGGTCGATAGCTGGTGTGTTTACGGACCTGCACGGCTTTAATATTGGTCAGATTGGTACAGTCTTCATGACCATGGTGTATGTGCTCAAAAACCAGCATATAATCGGTGTTCTGACCGCTTTGCAGGATCGGGTCCCTCCTTGGATTCGCGACCAACTTCTACCAAGAAAAGCTCTACCAGTGCGCCGTCCTCCTTCGCCTCCTCCCTCCCTCTTACTAACCTCCTTTCCAGACGTCACGCCTCGAAACGCGGTCCCGAAGCCCGCCTCTTCTGCGCTTGCATCGCCGCCATCGCTTTCCCCGTCGGGATGTTCATCTACGCCTGGTCCTCCTTCCCACATGTGCATTGGATGGCCCTCGCTGTCGGCATCACCCTGTACATGTGGGCCACATTCTCCGTCTACCTCGCTGTCTTCTCCTACCTCGCGGACTGCTACGGCCCGTTCGCGTCAAGCGCCCTTGCTGGCCAGAGTTTGGCAAGGAATTTAGCGGCGACGGCGTTCCCGTTGTTCACGACGCAGATGTATGAGCACCTGGGGTATAAGTGGGCGAATACGCTGTTTGGGTGTGTGAGTGCATTGATGATGCCCATTCCTTTCGTACGTTTCAGTTTGCTGGATTTTCAAAAGGGATTGTGTTGCTGACACTTTTTTTGGGGGGAATAGGTCCTTTTCTTTTATGGACCTGCCATTCGACAGCGGAGCAAATTCTCGAAGGCGGTCATGGCAAGCCAACGATAGATAACCTTTCTATAATGACCGAACGTGCTGGACGCTCACGACTTACGGCCTTGAACTTTCCACGATCATCAGGATCCAAGTATTGTATATCCTCGTCCCTCTCCCAAGCTCTCGTCATCGCATCGCTTCTCGACCGCTATCATCTCTCCTGCAAGCCCTGTATTCTGACGCATCCGAGTCCACATCTTTTATCCATCATATAGACTAAATGTATCAGCCATATTAATATAAGTATTACATGTGTAACAGCAAGCATTAGCCCTGAGCTTTGTTGATTCAAAGGTTCGCCATTTACATTTAAAATTTGTCCATTACTATATGTTATCTGTGTCCCTGTCCAATCCATCCGTGTATAATATCGTAGTTCCTCCAGGGTCCATTTTCCAACAAGTACCTTGCGACGCTAAAGGGTCAAGCAAGAAACGAGCTGCATTCAAATTCCGCGAAACGCAGCGTAAGGTCCGCCCCCCCAAGAGTAACTGAATAGTCGAATATTAGCCGCAGAACATCCATCGGCAAGATGAGAGCAGCTCACATAGGTCATAAAAATCATCTTTCGACAGGTTTGGAAGGATCTGGCGCTCAGCCCATAAAGGCACGCCAACCCGCTTGGGATGAACAGAGTGCACTTCGCGAAGAGTCAGGCCCAGGCTCGCGGCCGTTGCCTGTGCCTCCTGTGCTTCTAGGTAGTCCAAGAAGGCTTCCTCATGATCGACGAACGCATCTAAGGAGGCCATCAGCCGAGCGACGGATGGAGAATGTGGATTCTTGAAGAAAGTCTTGAGTCTGGACTTCTGCTCGGAGAAGAAAAGAAGGGAATAGTAGTTAGCGTTGAGCGGACGGAACGAAGTAAAGCATAAGAGCAAAATGAAGAAGCAGGAACACAACAAGCGGATCATAGAGTGGAAGTAAAGAGGACTTACGAGGTGAGGTTGGCTCTGGCACCGCTCCATCAGAATCTTACCAGCCCGCGGGTTATTGCGCGCTATCCTGTGTGGCGAATTTTCATGCCACTTCTTCGAGTGCATAACGAGGCACGCATGTTTATTCTTCTTGTTCAGGAGCGGGCCCCAATCCCCTAGGCACTCAGCGACACCAATCTGGTCTCCCAGATCACCCACGTCGATGCGGTCGAAGGAGGCTTCAGAAAACGCAGGTAGGACACCGATGGAGATCCCTTTCGAGATGAGGCGCGAGTCGTACTGGAGGAGGTGAATACTGATGTTGTACTCCTTGATACGCAGGCAGAACTCTCGAAGCTCGGATTTGATGTGGAAGAAGAGCGCGCCGAGAATATCGCCGGATGGGTCGACGCCGTGCTGTAGGCCTGTTCGTCGTACGGCAGACATGTCCCATCCGTGAAGCGGGTTGACGTTGCTACTGAGGCCTATCCAGTCTCCTTGCGGTGTGTACATCAACCTGAGAGTTGCGATAGAGTTTTGGCATTGTTCATCTCGAAAGCGACCAGATCGTACCTATTAGGCGACTTGAAAGGTGTTGTATCGAGAGGAAACGGGGACCAGGATGCCTGTTTTCCAGAAACGTTCGAGCGCAAGGCGATGGGCAGGTCGAAGCATGCACAACGTCTTATGCCTATCATCCGTGAAGAATGGATCTTGAAAAGCGTTTTGCATGCTTCTATGAGCCTTCTGTATACCATATGTTGAAGAGAACAGCTCGAGAGGCTTCTTGATACTAGCTGAAGGCTGGGCAGAGTAAAGTTTTCCTCGACCTCGGGTCTTCAGGGTCGTTTGGAAGGACATGTCGCGTTCGTTGAAGTCTTTCCCGTAGATGAGGTCTACGCAATGTCGCATGTATGCTGCAGCTGAGTCCGGTAGAAAGGCTGAACACATGAGATGCATCGCAACTTCAGCCGATTCGTCGATTGAAGGTCCCGGAGTGAGGAGGACACAGAGGATGACCAACATCCGATTGAGAACAACAGCATGACTATTGTTGAGGAGTATGTCAAGCTTTCCGGCATATTCATCTGGCAGGCTATTCACAAGTTCAACGAGGTTATGGATGTCACCAGCAGCTAGGATTCAGGAAAGGAGGGATGCGAAATCAGGGAAGAATTGATTGACTAGCGGCCTACATACCTGCCATGCATATCTTCAAATCCTTGTCGAGAGCCGCTTCTCTCTCGTTGTATTGTAACCGAAGACAGTCGTAAGCCGGGTATCCTGGATTTTTGTATGCATCACTTGAAGACGAAGGGGGCAGAAAACGAGAATCGGCAAACAAGGGCTCTCGTTTGTGTAGCATCCATTCGGGTTCCCATGCAGGGTTGAGGTATGGGTGTTCGCAGTCAAGGCGGTGCTTGGGCCAATGCTGTCTCTGGCACCGCTCAGAGCAGTACTTGAAGGAGGTCGCTCAGCTTTCATTCAAGTTCGAAAAAAGCGGATTTACCTTGACGAGGCAACACTGAGTCAAGGATCAGACCTTTTCTGCGAGACAGATACCAAGCTTTGCTTACCTGCGAGCATGCCAGGAGTCCATTGTTTATACAATCGCTCCCACTCCCTCGGTTCACAGCGTTGCTGCACGGAACTTCAAAAACCAATCGACCGTTAATACCCGACCCTAGGCCGTAAGCCATGTACGATTCCAAGGAGATGTCGCTGGCAGCAGTCTCCGGGTGAAGTTGGTTCGTGATAGAGAATATAGGCCGCGTTACTCTGGAGAGCACCTCGCGATATAGCCGGTAATCCCCAAACATCCTGGACAGAGCCTGGAAGGGTGGCTCGTAGGACTTTCATTGTGATGTAGTGCTCTTATATGGCCCCACGTCGATTTTGGGACTGGATAAGGCACCTAAGAACGCGACGCCGCGGTGTTGCGGGAAGAATGGAATCCGGCCGAGAAGGAGGCGAGGTGCAGCCATTACGTGATGAAGGGAGATAGACCGAGTGCCTTCGCGACGGGACTCAGAATGGCCCCTGAGCTTCTCCAGTCCGCGATGTTCGCTGAGGTTGGTCGACAACGGTCGGGTGGCTGTCGTGGGTTTGACATTGGGGCTGCTGCATGGGTCTTCGATTAGGAAACGGGTGCCAGAACGGAAGCCTTTCGTCAGAACAAACCCATGCATTCGTACAAACACCATGTACATTAGAGAACTTGAGTAAATGAAAATCGTTCAATGGCGCGGCAATACTCCGAACTCTGCGAGCCGCATCGAATAGTCGGCACTCCCCAGGGTAACTGCGGAGGTCGAAAGGTCAGCGGTCCAGAGCCTTTTTGAATGGACACAACTAAAGACTTGTACACACATGTGTTATAGACTTCCTCTTTGGTGATATCTTGTAGGTCTGTCTTCGGGGAAGCAAGGGGTATTCCGTAGCGCTGATATAAGGTGTAAATCTAAGCGACGAGGGTCGTGAAGTCTCGGCATGCGACCTACGGCAGGATGAACGCGATTCGTTTCTCTGATTTTCAAACCAACAGAAGCGGCGGCTTCATGTGCGCCCTTATCGTTCAGGAATTTCTTGAAAGGCGCTGTTGTATCGTGCCAGATGCCAATGCATTCCATCATGTAAAGGAAGTCAGGTGATCTGGGGCCGTCTCGGCCAACCTTCCGGAAGTCTAATCCCTATAGAAAACGGGTAAGGGACGCAAGCTGAATAAGAAAAGAAAATCGAAAGACACCAACCAAGGCGCTCGCGCAGTTGATCAGCATTTGTGTCTGCTTTTCACCGTCAGCATTGTCGTGGTTTCCAGTCGGCTCCTCAGTGGTCCATTCGTGGAAGAACACAAGGAGACTCGCATGCGGATTCTCGTGGTTGAGAAGTGGACCCCAATTCTGCAAAGTTGGTTTGACATTGTCTGGGTCGGCTTGACGCCTTACATCGATACGGTCGAAGGTTGTGATTCCATAATTGCCGTTCGAAATCATGCCAGGGAATTGACCTGACATGCAGGATACGACAGTGATATTGATGTTGAGTTGTTGAGTGCGAGTGACAAAGGTCTTGAGCTGATCCTTGACATGAAAGTACAGGGCCTCATAAAGGTCGCTGGGGAGTAAATCCAGGTCTTCGCCAGTCTTCCGGACTTTGTCAACGTCCCAGCCGTACATAGGGTCGGCAGTATGGCGAACAAGCCAATTTGCGGACTCGGTATACAATAGGCTTGTGAACGGCCTTAGAGATAGAGGCCCGCTTAGGGTTAGAGAGCACTCACTGATTAGGTCGATTGAATTCGATGGTATGAGGTATCCGCTGCGAATGGCAGGAGAATGCATGTGTCGCGGAAATGCGCGAGTGCGATGCGATGATTGACCTCGAGCGGTACCATCAGGCGATCGACAACGTCCTTGCGTTTCGGGTGGTGCATAGACCTGGTCATATTCCGACGAGCCTTCTCAAAAGTATATTCAGACAGACACATTTCCAAAGTTCTTTTTACAGAAGCGACGTCCACTTGGACGGAAAGACTGCCCGCCCCGCGCAGTGCGAATTTCGGCTTCCAGAGCTCCCCAGAACGCAAGGTAAATGGCTTAATTAGATCGTAGTGTTCATAAGATCCAAAGATGCGCTTGAGGCACTGATAGTAAGCGGATGCCATGGGTTTTGTGAGTGCCGACGAATACCACAGGTGGATGGCAAGTTCAACAGCATCGTCGACAGGAAGATCGCTAGATAGTAGGGTGAAGAGAATAATGAGGTTCCTATTGGCGTAGAGGGAATTCTGATCTTGTAAGATGACGTCTAATCTTCCTGTGTAGTCGTCTGGCAGATTGTCGATGCTAGCCACAAGGCTCCGGATATCAGTGCTGTCTGATATCCATTAGATCCGTAAGATCAAGAGTGTCTGCAAATGTACAGAATTACTGACCGGCAAAACAGAGCTTGAGATCTTGGGAGGGGTTGCCTTCATTCATGGCCAAGTTGATACAATCGACAGGTAAACCGACAGCCCACAGAGTACCGTCGTATTGGTACAAATCGTCATCGGCGAGCTGGAACTTGCCATCGGTAGGCTGCATGAAAACAGGTTCCCGACGTTCGACAAACCACCCGGGGAGCCAAGAAGCGTCCCGAAGTGGGTTACGACACCATTCCTGATGAGTTTTGCGGTGGGATTTTTGGCATTCCTTGGAGCAATATTAGCCAAGGACCTGAGTGGCGTTCGGAACAAGAAAACTTGTCCTACATACTCTCACACTGTTTAGATAATTAAACAGGATTCGAGTTACGGAGCCAAGAAAGTAAGATACATCTGGGCAAAGAAGTGTAGCGTCTTTCTTGCACTGTTTGTTGATTTTGGTATCGGACTTCTTTCCTCGACCTATATTTGCGCATTGCCTGGGTTGAATGTCTTCGCCATTTGGTCCTGATCGCAATCTAGCTTCAGTCGGAGACAACTTCTTGAGTTCTCTCGCCACTGTTTTCTCAAGAAAAGACGACATGGCCGTATCGATCGCAGGCAGGATGATGGATGGCAGACGCGAGGGAGTCGTGTCACTTGCCCCTGTGACGGTCGCGTAAACTCAGCTTCCAGCTCCGACAACACCTCTGACCGTGACGCGGTCTACGAGACGCTGCACGCGCTTTCCACGTACCAGACACCATGGCGGATCGTTCTCGACGCGAAAAGAAGTCTAAGCTTGATCGTCTGGCAGAGTACAAGCGTGCCAGACAAGGTGAAAAACGTGTTCTGAAAGTGAGCGTCGTTGTGGTTTCTCTCGAGATCAATTTTGATGAGTTGGTGCAGGAAGAGGATGAGAAGCTTTACGACGAAGTGACCGAGGACCAGTATCGCAGCATTGTAAAGGGACGTTTAGAACGCGACGACTTTGTTGTCGACGATGGCGCTCATGGTTATGTCGACAATGGTATGGATGACTGGATTGGTGGTGAAGAGAAGGGCGAGGAATCCGATGACGAGGAGGATCGCAGGAAAGGTACGCGTCTTTCCCTGATTTTCTGACTCATCTGATATGGGTACAGCTACTCGTAAGAAGTTAAAGGCAGAGCCCATGAAAGCAAAAGCAAAACCGCGTCCACCTCCCGAAACTGCACCCTCAATCAGCGCCTATCGTCCTGTCGTTTCTGCAGAACAAGAAGAGGACTTCATGTCTTCTATACTTGGAAACATGGATAAGATCGTTTCTAAACCCCTCCCCAGCAAAACCTCTCGCAAACGCAAACCTTCTCCCCCCTCTGACTCGGAACCGGACTCACCTCCCAAGCGCACCGACCTCAAATCATATCGACGAGAGCCATCATATGGCGACTTCTCCTCCGATGGCCCTACGGAAGAAAATCACTTTCCGTCAAGCGACGAAGCGTTTACGAGTCCCAACAAACGAGCTCGGGTTGATGAAAATGGCATGGCACCAGCTACTGAGCGTCTGAAGAATCTGGACGTGCATAGCAGCTCAGATGACTTCGACGCGTCGTTCGACGACATTGACATGGACGCCTATATGGATATGGATATGGACGTTGACATTAAACCCGCGGTGAAGAAGGAGGAAATAGAACCCACAATAAGCAGGAAACCCATTGCAAAACCCGCACCATCGAAGAAGAAAGAGGACCCCGATGCCAAACCTGCGTGGTTGTCGGTCTATGATTCTCTGGCGGTCGAAACAGAAGATACACTTGGGCCACTGGCGAATACCTCAAACTCTACAGCTTCCGCAAGCATTTTAGCACTGGAGTCAGATGGCTCATTGCGTTTCTTCTGGTTAGACTACCTTGAGCTCGATGGAAAACTCTACTTCATCGGAAAGCTGAAGGACAAGACAACCGGAACGTGGGTATCATGTTGCGTCACGGTGGAGGGGATCCAACGCAACCTATTTGTGCTACCACGCGAGAAGCGCGTCGAGATGGACGAAGAAGGTGACGTCCATGAGACAGACATAATCCCTTCCGCAGAAGACGTGCACGACGACTTCGACATGATACGCAAGCAATTAAAGATCAAGTCGTGGCGGGGCAAGTTTGTCAAGCGTAAATATGCTTTTGGGGAAAAGGATATCCCGCGAGGCGAAAGTCAGTGGATGAAGGTGGTCTACGGGTTCAATGGTACGTGCACTTCCTCTTCGTTGGGACATAGCTGATGTGCGTGAAGACCCTGTTGTCCCAGCAAGCGCATGTAGCCAAAACATTGCACAAATCATGGGAACGAACACCAGTGCGTTTGAGCATCTGGTTCTTAAACGAAAGATCATGGGTCCCTGCTGGATTCAGATAAAGAACCCAAGGGTCGACAATGCTGGGGTGAAGACTTATCTGTCCGTTCGCCTTCAACACACGCTTACTCTCTGGATAGATTTCGTGGTGCAAGCTCGAGGCAACCGTATCGAATCCTAAAGATTTTAATCCATTTCCTGAAACCGATCCCAATGCTCCGAAGGATATCCCGCCTTTGAATATCATGAGCTTGAGCGTACGAACTGTCGTTAATCATCAAGATAACAAGAGGGAGGTCGTATGTGTAACAGCAAGAATTTGGCATAACAGTGAGCACACTTTTTGTCCTCAATTGGATGGTTTCTTACCGAGTGTCAGTGAACATCGACGACAACACTCCTCCAGAACAGCTCAAATGCACGGTTCATACCTTCGTCCGGCCCCTGGATCAATTCCCTCCAAATTTCGAAAGACAAGCAAAGGTCAACGCGAAAGGGTCGATCACTCCAACGAAGAACGAGCGAATGCTGCTTAGCAGCCTCTTGAGTGAGTTTGTTTCTTTGTTTTTGTTGCCGAACTAAATGCTTTCTGTCGTAGTGACTATATATAAATCTGATCCCGACATCATCGTCGGCCATGAGTTCCTTGGAGTGTCGCTAGACGTGTTGCTACACAGAATGCGAGACCTCAAGGCTGATCATTGGTCGAGGTTGGGGCGGTTCCGCCGGTCGAAGTGGCCGAACATTGGAAAGCAGGGGTCAAATCTCAGATTTTTGAACGGCCGCCTCCTATGTGATCTTGCGAGCGATAGCGCGAAGGTGTGCCTTGATTTGTACCTTTACACTGTCCGGCAAAACTTAACCATTGTAGAGTATGATTTCATCGACAACATGGTCGTTGACGGAAATGTGCAAGACACATCTGGGCTTCGAACGCGAAGATCACGATCCTGACGATACTGCAAGCAAGATGGATAGTGGTGTTTCCTCTCCAGAAACCATGCTTAAGTTCGTTCGGCACTGTGAGCTCGACGCCCATCTCCAGATGGCGATCGCGTCCAAGGTGCAGATTTTACCTCTAACAAAGCAATTAACGAACCTTGCGGGAAACTCCTGGTAAGGGTAATGTAATCTACTCTTGCATTTCGGTATTGATAGGCGGTTGCAGGATCAAAACCTTGAACGGAGGACGAGCCGAACGAAATGAATATATTCTGCTTCATGAGTTCCATCGCCTCAAGTACATCTGCCCAGATAAAACGTATGGAAAGAAGGCTGTGGTCAAGGAAGAACCCGAAGAAGACGGAGTAGAAGGTGGCTCCAGCAAGAAAACGAAAGGAAAGCGCGACAAGTACAAGGGCGGTCTCGTGTTCGAACCAAAGCGAGGTTTATGGGACAAATACATCCTCGTTATGGACTTCAATTCTTTGTATCCCAGCATCATCCAGGAGTATAACATCGACTTCACGACTGTCGAAGCGGTCGAGCAGGATGCGGTGAGTACTTCTTAACACTTCTCAAGCATCCAGCTTTATCATACCTTCTAGAACGAGGAGGAAGAACGGCAGGCTGAACCACCTTCGTCAGATATCGCGCAAGGAGTTCTTCCGCGACTGATTGCTACTCTAGTCAGCCGTCGGCGGCAGGTCAAATCGTTGATGAAGGGTCGAATCTCCGATGCGCAACGATTGCAGGTATGAAGTCTCGCTTCTTTAGTGGCACGTTTTCCACAGCGAATTCGTTTCATCCTTTTCCCCCAGTACGACATCAAGCAACAAGCATTGAAGTTGACAGCTAACAGTATGTATGGGTGCCTAGGATTCGAATATTCTAGGTTCTATGCGCGTCCGTTGGCGGCCCTTACAACCTTCAAAGGCCGAGAAATTCTGACACATACGAGAGAGCTAGCAGAATCTCTTAACCTCGATGTAGGAGCCCCCGCATTTTCTCTTATTGCCGCCGTCCTCATTCTGGTCTTTTTAGGTCGTATATGGAGATACAGATTCGGTGTTCGTCAATTCAGGCGAAACCGATTTCGACAAGGCATTGAAAATATCCGCAACGTTCAAGAAAGCAGTCAACGACCGATACAAGTTGCTGGAGATCGATCTAGACGGCGTTTTCCAGCGTCTTTTGCTGCTGCAAAAGAAGAAATATGCCGCTGTTAAGGTGGAAGACGGGACTCGGACGACTATAGAAGTTAAGGGTCTTGACATGAAACGCCGAGAGTACTGCGCCTTGTCAAAGCAAGTTTCGCAGTACGTTTCTTGTTCTAATACATTTTGTTGGCTTTTGATTTATGTCATGAAGGTATGTTCTTGACCAAATTCTCTCTGGAGAACCAACGGAAATTGTGGTTGAAAATATCCATGAGTATCTTACCAACGTTGGCCAAAACGTGCGGGGTGGAGCTGTGAAGATGGAAGAATTCATCATTTATAAGGTATAGTTGCTGTCTCTGGTCACCATTTTTGTCACCTATCTTGCTCTGTTAGCGTCTTGGCAAAAACCCTGAAGACTATCCAGATGCGAAGAATCAACCTCACGTCCAGGTTGCTCTGCGGATGAAGCAAAGAGGTGGCTCCGCCAGGAATGGAGATGTTATTCCATATATCTTTTGCTTGCCTGAGGGGGAAGAATCCACGAAGACCGGGCAAGCAGATCGTGCAAAGCACCCCGACGAAATCCGAAAAGCAGACCCTCCTATCACCATCGGTACGCATCACTTCCGAGTTCCCTCTCACAGCGGGTTGAAGTTTTGTGTGATAGATTATACGCATTACCTGTCGCAGCAAATCCTCCCTCCGATCGAGCGTCTTTGTGATCCCATTGAAGGAACCGACAGGGCTCGTTTGGCTGAATGTCTCGGTATGTCGTGCTGAAATTTCCTTCCTTTACCCTTTTCTGAAACGTCGTCTGGATAGGCCTGGATCCTATGCGTTATCGCTCATCAGTTGCTGGTGATGAAAGAGTTTTCCATGGTCTTGACTCACAGATGTCCGACAGCGAGCGATTCCGAGAGTGCGCTCCATTCCTCGTTCGATGCCGCCATTGCCAAGGGCAGCTCTCTTTCCTTCCTCTGGACGACTCTAGCGTATGTATCCGCATGTGCTTCCATTTCATTCCGTTTACCCTTTCGTAGGCAAACCTTCTCCTTCCAACTGGCCCAACGTGTCCTGCCTGCTCAAAGACCATCACCTCTGGAAGCCTTCAAGCCCAATTAGAGGTGCAAATCAGGAAATATATCGCCAAATATTATGAAGGTTGGACTGTATGCGACGATCCAACTTGCGGCGGCCGCACTCGAATGATGAGTGTATACGGCCGAAGATGTCTACGTCCAGGTTGCAAGGGCAAGGTCACATTTGAGGTATAGTCTTCTAGCTCGGACTTTTTACATATCCTGACAATAGTCGTAGTACTCCGACAGTCAGCTGTACAACCAGCTGCGGTACTTTATGTCCCTCTTTGACGGGGAGAAAGCTCTCAACGCCACTCGAACAAAGGACCAGCACGGTAAATCCCCTCCAAGTGTAATACGTAAGTTACATTGCTAACCACGCATCTTAGCTCACGTCAACGCAATTTTGTTGAAGAATCAGGCCCTGTTACATGCCTTGACAAATTGCGTAGAGAAGTATCTGGAGAATTGTGGAAGGCGTTGGATAGACCTTGGATCTATATTCTCCCAGCTGAAAGTTTAATCACATTCCTATGCTTTCATCTCTTTTTTTGCCATGCTGTCCAAATTGCTTTCATACCCCATTATTTATGTATCATCTCAAGCTCGCAAGCATCCTGTTGTATCCCATAGGCCAATTCTGTAATCTAATGCACAAATTTCGTCCTTGGAATCGTGGAGAGGAGGACCAGTATTTGCACTCTATTCTACTTACACTAAAGATATCAAATAATAGTAAGAGGTGCGCAGATTGATAGTACATGTGCTAAAGTCGCGGCCAAAGGCCAACACAGTTGTGAATACATATTAACTTAACAGAAGACCGCTACTGCTTATCCGTATTAGTAGCAGGATGCTCGCCCTGCCCTTCCCAACCTTCCCTGTCGAGGATCTCCTGGACCTCCACACATTCCTGAGGGTCTCTAAACACTCTCAGTGGCACATGACTGGGCATCTGCGTCCGCGCTCTGTACACCCGCATCTGGAGTTCCTGCCTCTTCCTCTCTGCCTCCGACAAAGCCCTTCTGTTGCTCGATGACACTGACGAGGAAGTGGAAGAGCCGGTTTGCTGGGACCGGATTGATGCGGAAGAAGGGTCGGTGCCGAATTTGTGTTGCCTGTTGGAGTGGGCATGAGATGAAGTCTGGATGCTCGGTGGCGTGGTGGGTTTAGGTGGTTCTGTGATGAACAATATGCCCGGACTTGATTGTCCAGGTCTATCGTTGATGGTGCTTGTGTTGGACGTTGAAGCCTCCAGCAGGGGAGCGGAGGGTGGAGTTGGCGCAGCTGATACATTGATTGTTCGACGAGATGGAACGGGTTGTGGCTCGTCGTTCAGAGGGCCACTGGTGAAATATGTCTGCGGTTCTCCGTTTGCTATTGCCCTGGCCAGTGCTTCATCGTCCAATGAACTCCCATTTTGGGCACCATCCACTGCATGCTGATTCGGCTTAGGCGTCTCGTGCTCGTCCTCAATCAGACCTGCCTCAGCCCCGCTCTCGCCGGGGGTCTTGGTCTTCTTGTCGCCATAACCGAAGTATTTCCAGTACGAGGTGGTATTTGTCGGGGCCTCCGATGCACCACTTTCGGTCCTCGAGACAAGAGGCCGTTCGTTCGGACGAGTGCCTGCTGCACCCATTGCATTCCAGCCAGTAGGGTCATCGAGAGGGAGGGGCCCTTCAAATGTTGAGGCGTCGGCGTCACGTAGGAAGACACCTAGGATTTGTGTGGGTCGTTCGCGTGCTAGGCTGCAAGACGAGGGCACCAATTAGCAGATAGCGGAGGAAATGAAACACAACGTACTCAGCGTAGAGTTCTAAATCCTGTTCACCCGTGTCTCCGATGAGGAAAAATTGCGAATCAGGAAATGAATCTAACACATCGACGACCCCGGCGCGTTTTCGAGCTGCTGGGGCAGACATAAGACCGTTGAACAATGAGCGACCAGCATATGAACGAAGTTTGATTGATCCTACAGAAGGCCGAAGTCAGCAAACCTGCTGAGAAAACTTGAATGGGACATACCAGGCGGAAGCTGAGATATCTGGAAAAACTCATTTAAAACCGGCAATATCTCAAATGGCCCATTCGACACATAGTGAAAGCGGATACCTCGGCTCCACATCCCTGCATACCACTCGCCCATCCCAGGTATCACGTTATCCCTTAAATCCTTGACAAAGACGTTGTGGAAGACTGCACGTGCTCCAGAAAGCACACCCGAAAGCTTAACGGTATCGTCGATATCCGAAATGACACGGATCGGCGAGTGGGTAATCGGGATTCGTGCCAAGGAGGCAAGGGGTGTGGATGGTTGAGCTGCTGCTGAAGATTGTATCGAGTGGGAGGGCGGATCGGGCATGGAATAATTCCGAGTATGAGTGTATGCGTTCGAACTTGAGGCTGAGCTAGGTGTGGATGGAAGAGGTAATAACTGTGCGACAACCAGAAGCTCGTGCTCTTCTACAGCCTCGCCAAATGCAATATGCAGAGCTCGAGGGTGCTGACATAGATCCTCCCACTTAACGAGGAATCTTGCTTGGAAACTCCCGTCTGCTGCAGTATACACGTCCTCCGATGCGAGAGGCCCGTTCTCTGAGTCCAAAGTGGGTTCTTCTTGGTGGGGAGACGCGAAAAGATGAAGACGAACAACACGGTTTGGTATCACAGAGGACCAGAATGGCTGCAGCCGCTTCTCCAGATTGGCGTGTAGCCCCCGGAGTATGTCGACAGTGCTGTTCTGCTCGATTATATGCGGCCGTTTACCCTCAGCCTTGGAGCTGCTTGAGGGATCGAATTCATATGTCGAGGACCGCGAGGAGGATATTGACGATGCATCAGAATCGTTGTCTTTGGCGTCCTTCAATCGACGCTCCAATGCATCCACATCGAAATCATCCGTGATTTCCGTTGGGCGGGGTGGCAGTTTGACACGAGCAAGGAGCTCTTCCGTCGATGGAGTCAAGTGGGCAAGAGATGGAGCATTAGGTCTCAAATCCCCTGCATTCTCGACTAGTTTTGGCAACGATGCGAAGCCTGGCCCCAGTGTCAATTCACACCTGCCCAAAAAGCGACTGCAATGCGTACCTTTCGCCAGCCGAATAAACGCTCTTTGTGAACGACTTGCATTCTCGGGGGGCCGATAGCTAATTGCATACCCAGAGACAAAGACCTCTACTTCAAATGGGGTAGGCACTAGTCGCGAAATTGGTGAACTGAACCGAAATAAAATAGTTTTGGACGTACCTTCATGTTTCCCTCCTCCTTGCAGGTACCTTCGTGCAGCCCATCCAGGGAATAAATTAACGATCTCATTCGCGCCGTTTGGGTCGTATGTACCCCGCCTCCGCACTCTAATCTTCTGGCCTGCCCAGACGCGCCAACTTTGCCGGTGTTCGCCATGACCATCGGGTGTCGACCTTCCGGCCTTCCAACTTGCTCCTGAGTCACGGATATAACCTTTGAGGCTTGATAAACGCGAGCTGGCCGAGTTTAGGTATCGCCATGACGAGGGCATGTCTTCCGACATCGTGGGGTTCAGTAAAGAGCACCTCTGGGGATATTTTTGGAATTCTCACCTGTTGAGCTGCTTCCCGAGGTCGAAAAAAGAACAGTATCTGGGAGTTCGATTAATGAAGGACCACGCAGTGTCGCTCAAAAGAAGCGTACGGGCAGCATCTCGAGGCGGCCAACTAACAGAGTGCCCTACAACTTCATATGTACTTGCAGCAAGCCGAACAAGTGCTACGGAACCGTGATTACATAATTGGTTTCGGTTAATTAGAAACTACCACTGCACCGGTCTTGACCCCAACAAACTTGAATTTCAACTTTGCTATTCATTTAGAGAAGTGCATTGCGCTAATCTTAACACCTATGCTTCAAGACCGTAGAAATAATCAGAGAGACTCTCTTATTTGAACAACGGTGAGCCTTTTCACGACCCGAAAGACTTACTGCCAACTATTGCTTTTCAGGTGGCAACCCCATGAAAGTCTACAATCCGTGCACGCTCAGACGCCTTTTATCCGATACAACTACATGGCCTTTGGCTCGTCATTTTGTCCCCGGCACGAAGCACACTCGCCGAACCTTGGATGCCCACCCGTCCAGAGACTTTTCCACCATATACACATGGAACGCGAAACGACCTGTCGATATTCAAGCGAAAAGGGATGTTATCAACAATTTTCACTTCTTACTTAGACGAGAGGTTGGCCGCAACCACGGGTTCGCGAACAGGGACGATGACTACATCTCCGTTCGAAGGCTGGTACGCCACTTGGCCACTTCTACCTTTCGGTTCTGATTCTGGGACAGTTGAACCACTCTCATTTCCGCTCTCTCGACTTCGTCACCCTCCAGCGTCTCATAGATCATGACCCGAAGCGCCGCATCCGGCTACGATTCGATCCTTCAAAACCCGACGATTGCTGGTGGATACACGCGAAAGCATGGAATGTACGCGTTTAATGACACGGCCACGGTCAGTTCTCACCACAATGGATAGGACAAACACTATATCATGCGGCCTGCTACCCACAGGGACAGGGTGACTCCAGCCGTTTACGAAACGACGTTGCAAGCTTGGAACGACCATATAGGCAAGTAAACTTGTCTTTCGATGCTTATCTCGACGTAAACATTCTCCTCAGCTCGGAATGGAATCCCTCGGGGTCACGACGAATACATCGGGATCTCGCGGGGCATTCCGTCTGCTGGCTTTCTCGAAAGTAAGCTCCTGGTCCGGCTTGCAGTCCCTTGCACTAATTACACTCCAGCGCTACAGCAGCAAGAAGTGGTTTACATTTTCCTGGACTTTGAGAAATGCCTGCGGTCGGGCATCCACTTCCTAATGCCAGGGGCTACTGTGCAGCAAAGCCTTCGTAAAACACACATGCTGCTTACCCGCGGCAACGAGATGGGGTATATTCCGCCTAATCTCTTTTCGTCAGTCGAATTCGTGACTTTGAAGAAGAATGTGCTGTGGGGCGAGAAGGAGGACGACGAGGCATTTGTATATCGAGACTGGGATTATTTCGAGGACAAGGAGGATGAGTATACGTACGATAAGGATGGGAGGAGGAAAACATTGTTGGAGGACCCAGGGGTGAGGGTGGACGGGTTTGTGGACTATCTGGGGCTTTCCGAGGATAGCACCCCTCCGTTGAACGTGGAATTATTGAAAGAGGCAAGGGAAACTCTGTCGGCGCCACCGTGAAGATCTCGGTCCCGGTGATGGTATTGATACTCAATAGGTGTCCTCAGGCTGTTGCTAGATACTACTTCCTCTAATTTTTGTTTCCTTGAACAGTGTCAGGCCCTACGCTGCGTACAGTTGCAACGTCTGTCGATCTCGTTCGGTCCTACCTGCAGGCCACCTCTTGTTCCTGCTCGACTTCCTTTCCTCCTGCTTCAGCAATGGTTCTTCCAACACGACTCATCGCCAATATTTTCGGCCCGTAGAAGAACAGCACCTGGATCAGTGGGCCAGTGAACACGCATCCATGTAGCAAACTGTCAGCACTTACCACCGGTATCGGACTCATAACCAGCGCAACACAGGCGAAGGTGGTATTGGCCCACTTGTAGCCCAAGGCACCGAACATACTGTCCGAAAACAGTGGGAATACCGTGCCCAGGATGCTGCCTATGCGCACTTTCCAGCGAGAAGAAATATCGGAATATCGGAAGAACCCACGAAAGAGACTCTGACCCGCGAGGGCTGACGATGCATACGTTCCATAACTAGGTTGATCATGTTTGGTGGGGTATGAACACGGAACGGGAGGAAATAATCACCAGTCTGCCAGATACGTGAAGACTGCAAGATAGATTGTGAACACCGCCCAAATGTAGATCTGTCAACCGATTCATGCCTCTGAAGCAAGGGGCTGATAATAGAAGGCTTACTATCAGGGCGAGAACCAGCACTGCCCATGGTATGGATGGGATCGAGGACTACGCGAAGATGAACATCGAGAGAGGGAAAAGAAACCCGGCGACGCAAGGTACGTGTAGTCTGGCCTGGGGGCCTCTCTTTGCGATATTCTTTCTGGAGGACGAGTGTAAGCTCAGCTGGCGTTTAAATAAAATAGAAAGGGCCGTGTTACTGATAGAGCTTCTCTTGGTGCATGTTGGTGAAGAAGCCGATTACACTACCAGCTCTGCCAACACCAACTCAGTATTCTCCGTTACGAGACCAAGGGGGAAAATTAGTCGCGTACCCCATGGTCAAGTAAACGGTCCCAACTTGGCCCTGGTTGAAGCTATGGAGTGACCTGAAAACGCCTGGTATGGACCTAGAGGCAATGCGGACAACGATATATCCGGATATGACTACCAGGAAAGGAATGTGGCGTACGCACCCGATCATGCAGTAATACACGCCCCACGCAAACCCGATCCAAAGCTTCGAAAGAACTCTTCAGCATTGTGCATCAGATGAATAACAGAGCCGAGCATACGCTTATGGCGAATACAATAGGCTCAGTGAAAAGCAGCGCTGAAAAAGACCGGACAAATCAGGAAATCTCCATAAAACATCTCGCGATTCTGAGGCGTACCAATAGGCCGAGTACACGAGAGATATAGCATTTCGCGCAAGCTTTTTTGGACATCGGGTTGGGCAAGTGAGCCCGATTCCTCACTCGTGTGTCCTCGCGTTTTGGCCTCCTTGCGAAGAATGACAGATATCCGAGTTTCTTTGACAGCGGAGATAAAGAACAGGAAGTAAACTACCACAGTTCTGAGATGGGAGATCAGAATTAGATTAAAGCAGGGAAAGGCTGGGACGGACATTACATGGATCCATTGAATCCACCTCCACCCCAGCTTCGAATTCACTTCGATCCAACCACCAGCCATCCCGCCAACTGCATTGCCCCAAAAGGCGATTAATGAATAAAATGACATTGGCTGTCCCCTCCTAATATCCTTTTCAGTTGTTCTGACGTTCTTAGAACAAAATCTCCTCACTCATGTGGAGACCATATATCAGCAATCGTTCCCGCAACTGTAACCGCTCCAGTCGATCCGAAAGCACCTTGGAGAAAGCGGGCTACCAGAACGGTCCGAATGTCCTGTGATCTGCAAGCAAGCACGATAGTTAACTCGGTGGTCGCAAAGATGGACATGGTAGCTGACTCACGACGCAGCCATAAGGTGTGTAAGAAGAAATCCAATGATAGAGACGTAATATAGAGGCTGCCTTCCGAATTCCTCGCTGAGCGCAGACGTAATAAGCGGGAGTAGTCCAAAACCAAGCAGATAGAGGCTCAGTCCAAGTATCGCATCGAAGGCGGTGCAATTCAGGTCGCGCATCAAGGATGGCGCGCCCAGCGTGAAAGACACAGCTGAGGTTGCTGAATACATTGATAATGGGTCAGTGGGCAGCCACGAAAGTTGGCCTACCATGACACTCACAGACAAGAAACGTGAAGAACGACGTTACAACGGTGATCATCCATTTTCTTGACTTGCTGAAGTTCAGAGGGTTTCTTTTGTCTCTCACGAGGCTAGTGGCCTAAAAACGACATGAGCATGAGCATGATGAAAAGATTTGAGTGGAGGACCAATACCTGACGGTCAACAGAGCTTTCAGATCTGACTATAGTCACTTGTATTTCTTCTTTGCTGTTCAGAGCTGTCGGCGTTGGTAGATTTATCGAAACAGCCTCCGAGGAGTCCATGGCAGTCAGGAAGTCTGCGGGAGAGGAATCGAACTCTTTCTAATATATACCTTCCGAAGGATATTTAGCAATCCTGATTGGAACTGTGGAGTTCATGATTAGTTAATGATCCACGATGCTTCAAAAGTATGATAAATCCTGTAACCGGTTATTAAGCCTATGTTCAAAAGAAAATATCTGATCAGAAGACGTATTCGGAAAGGATACGGGAGGAAGAAGTAGGGCCATAAACCGAGCTCGGAACGGGTTCGGAAAGCAATATTCGCCATTCTGGACGCCAGCAGCATAAAATGGTGTATAGCCGGAGGGGTGTTCGTGCCGCAGACCAACATGTGAGTGAACTTCGAACAGGAACGTTTTTGCCGAAAGGGCCAAAAATAACATCCTTCAGGGATTTCATAAGGTCATCTACGCTTTGAGCTTATATTTTAGGCATACTTCGTCGTGCTCGAGTACTACTGGTTACCTTATTAGGGCGAAGGTCCCTCCTCCCTCACCACAGAGTCATCTCCTGTAGGCTCTTCAGATTCAATCATCGTGACGACCTGGTTGAGCGTCTCGATCGGGTGCTCACAATTCGACCTAGAAATGCCGGGTATAGAGGAACAAGTGCCATTCAGGAAATGCGAGCAGGGGCTATAATGAAACTAGCATGACCTCGTGGTCCGATGCAAGGTTCATTTACGTACGATGGTCGGAGGGCTTACAAGATCCTGATGTTCTCGGTCGACTTGAGGTCCTGCGGGAATTCCATGCTCTCCACGACAAGCTGGACATGCCGCTTGGGTGGCTCCCTAGCGAACCGAGAGCGTAGTGCAGGGCGTAGTGCCTTCGCCACATCACCCTTTAGGACCCTCCTCTCCAGAGCTTTGTTTTGCGTACCCGTTGCGCCACCTTGGGCTCTGAACCCCTCCTTTTGCAATCTCTCGACGATTTCTCGCCACTCGTCTTCCTGGAGCACGAAGAGGGCGTCGATCCTGTCCCATATTAATTCGATCGCCCGTACCCATTCATCTCCGCCGTAGTCATCAGCGATACCCTCAAGGCCACGGAGGAACTGTTGTTTGCGGTCGTCCATGTACTTCGCCACGACGGCCGTGTTGAAGTGAGGGATCGAAAGCCGATGTTTGGTGTAATGTCCGAGGACAGATGCCTTGCTTGGGGCACGAAGGAGGGGAACTAAGTCGTTCGATTTAACGTTCGGAACCCGATCCAAGTTGCCGAGGTAACTGTCGAACTTGACTTTGATACGCTGAGGATAGCGATCGTCGGCGGTACGCCAGAACTTGACCACGAAACCTTCTTCGTTGTCCAGGTTCAAAGTCTTCAACTCTTTTGGGTTGACCTGATCAGCCATGTGAAGCCGGGGTCGCGAGAATGGCAGTGTCTTCCAATCGAAATCGTAGAGGGGCTCCTCGCCGTTCTTCGAGAATATGGTGAGTAGTACGAGGTCCTTGGCTTTGTAGAGAACCTTTATCGGCATAGATGGATCAATCAGCTCGAAAACGTATGTCTTGTCTTGATCTAGTTTCCTCAGGGCCCCAGGATACTTGCTGTTCAGGATATTCCATGCTGACTGGATATGCGGGCTATCGAAAGACGCTCTGCTGACCAGCATCCATTGATTGTGATAGTAGAAGGCGCTAATGATGCTTCCATCGATCTTCTCCTCTATCGCAAACGCGTACTCCCCTCCTGTCGGTCGATACGCAAGTTTTTCGTGAAAGTTGAAGAACTTGGAGAAGCTGCGTGAAACAACCTTTCCTGTTCTGGTTTCCGTGACCAGAGTCCGCGACGCTATGACCAAATCGTCCCATTGCTGCTTTCTATTCAAGGCGCGGTCGTTGTAGTTGTGGATGGAAATAGGAAGCTGGAGATGGTGTTTGGTTATGATCTTCTGGTACTCGTTTTGCCCTTCTTCCCAAACCTGGCATGTGGCATAGGATTCCAGCAGGTGAGGGTCAATAGTATCCGACCGGAGGGGGCTTGCGTCTGTAATCATGTCGACTTAGTGGATGCAGAAATCCTTGAAGAACAGAGTTAGTTACCCAGTCCACTGACTCGAACCCGAGTCACATCAGCGTTGGCCTTCGGTGTCTGCGGTGATAAACCTGGCCTGAGATCGACCACGACGCATGACACGAGTGATATTGGACAGCACGCACACGAGGTTAAGGCGCGTTCGTGGTTTAAATTGAGAGTGCGTATGCCGGTGGTGGTGGCGAAATCCAGAAAATTCAAACAGGCCCTTACCGAGATTCTTCCGACACCGGGCCGGGACGCATACGCGATGCTAAATATTCATTTTTCAGCGCTCACTGGCAGGCGCCATCAGCGACTTCGAATGACCTCATAAAACAGATTCTTCGCATGTTAGAATGCATATGCTCCGTAGGCACTTATTTCTGAAGATAGGGTGCCCAGAGCAGAAGGAGAACTGTCTCTAAGCCCTTCCTTCACTGGCATCCCCGAGTGCTTCGACATCCCACTCCCCATCACTTTCGAAAGTTGAACCTGGAGCTATAGACCCTCAGGTCAGTAATAAAGCGGCGACTTTAGAACGTCATGTAATTTACATTCAAGAGCGCTGATATTGTCGTTCGGAATAGGGGATTATTCCACTTGACGTTCAATAGGGATTATTGCCAAAGAACATCTGAATGATTGGTTGTATTCACCCAGTTCCATCTCTGCTCCATCTTCGATTTCCATTGCTTATTGAGTGGATGATTATATGAATAGCGTGGAATCTCAATATCCATTCATAATCAACCGCGGCGCTCACCCAGGTTCTGTGTCGCGGGTGGCTTCAGGCCGATGATTCACAAGCCTACAATTGACAAAAATCTCGACAGAGACCGAGGCTCGATAGTGCACGAACGGGAAGAACCGACTCGATCAACGCCATCTTACCCGTTGAGCGCCTGTGCGTGGCGTCTAAAAATACCTTTCGAGTCTTATTTCTACGGGGATGGCAAGCCTAGACCCCGATCCGCAAAAGTAATTTGGCATGCATTTTGAAATTTGAGCGTCTCAAGCGTTGCGCATCCCAGCCGTGGAATACGTCTTTAGAAAAGGTGCGCCACAAAGCCCCACAAGTGGATACAATCAGCAGGAAACCCTAGCTGATGTCCTTTATATATCTTCTATGTATCCTCACATCTGAGAGATTTCGAGCGTGCTTCATGGAGTTTCCGCGTCTCGCGGATATCTCATTTCTAGACTAGTATTAAACCCTTCTCGAGAAGGCAACGCTTCGATATCTGATTCTCAGCGAATGCCATCACGTCTGCTCTTGCTGTATATAATACGTGTACGAAGCCAATATTTCAGTGGCTCCATGTGCGCTACAATGGTCATTACCACATTTTTAGTTTACCGCCTGTCAGGTGGTGTAGGTGGAATCCATCCACCGGTGCTTCACCAGACAACGGGTTCCCTTCGCCTTACAAACATTGAATCTGGGAAGATGCAGAAGTTGGAGGTGGGTTTCAAGCTTGACGGAAATGGTAGAGCAAAGCCTCGATCGATCCTTGTTGCGCTGCTAAAGAATTATAAAAGCTGGCAATTGCGAGCTCAGAAAGTCAGAAGCCTTCACCGGATTCATCTAAGCTCACGATAGACATGCGATTCTTCACTCTCGTCAAATTCTTCGGCCTCGCCGCCATGGCGGTCCTAGGTAGCGCCAGCCCGACTCCTGTGAGTGCTGGGCTCTCCTTACGCTCACAGTATACTGACAGGGTGTCTATCAGGGGGCTGTTACTGCTGCCTTCATATGGACAGACGCCGAGTTCGACCACTGGCTCGCCACCACTGACGCCAAGATCACCTACTACGGCAACACCGCGCCGAGCCCGCTCGCTCCTCGCGGGGCGCTCGACACCAGGGTCACTTATTGTAGCTCTCGCGTCCACAACGTCTGCGGCGGTGCTTGCACAGTCTACAACGGTGGCGCTACCTGCCTTAACGCTCCTAACACCGCGTGCCTTGCCGCCACTAACAACGTCGGGTTCTGCGACCGTGGAGGATGTGGGGGGAGCTGCAACCAGCTGTCTACCTGTGGGACTCGTCTTGATAACGGGTTCTGCTACACCCCCGGCACGAGGTCTATCCTCGTTGGCTCCTAGAGAGGGTGAGTTGTTGTTTCGGTTGTTCTCGACCATGACACTAAACCAGTGTTCCAAAGAGCCTTTGGCTGAAGTGACATTTCCGAAATGGTTAAAGTACGCTCTTCTACGTCTGCAGCTGCCCGCCATGGCCGCACAGTCGATTCGGTAGAACTCTCCACACAAAGCTTCTTTCTCATTATATATTTCTGTCTTTATAGCCACAAAACCTACAAATTTAGCGGCATATATTATAAGGGGATGCTGAGTCCTTGATGCATGACTCTGCTAGGCACCGGGCAGTAGGTCCATAGTCCTTGGCCCCTTCCAAAGTAGAGTAACATGGTCTCTGATTTCTAAACTACTGTTACTCAAACTGGATCGCAGAAAGCCATTTATTTACAGTGTTGGCTTTACCCTGCTCATGATTACCAGGCTTTGTCTTCTACCTCGGTTCCGGCAAATAAAATCTCGAATTACAAATACGTCCGTCGTTCTTCTCTGTCTTCGCTTTTCTTACCGCCATATAGCCACAAGGACCCCATAAAGGACTTAGTTATAAACTTGATCTCAAAGTAAGTATCCTTATTTTCGGTCCTAAGCATTGCCGGATTCGGATTCACGATCAGCGCAGATCGTGCAGGCAAGCACAAATAGGAAATCATTTCCAATTTTAGGACACGGACTCGGAGGCGGAAGCTCGGCGGCCGGGCTTGGACAACAATCTCATGTTATCCGTAAACGATCGGACACAATTCTTCGATAATATATAGCAGAATACTCTGATGATGTTCGTACAAAGCCTGTATCCCTCTCAGTCAACGTTGCACAGGCGGACAACCAACAACCACGATCACTGATAAGTCAAGTTTGATAGCAAATAATCCTCGAATCCGTTATTCTTCATGCTTGGGTATCTTCTATAGTATTGCAATATTAATCTCCTCAAGACAGCAGTAGAACAGAGACATCTCCCGATCTATGACCGAGGAATATGGTCCCATTCAACTCGCTAAATGCGCACGAAGTGATGTCATCTGCGAGAAAAAGGTGAGTATTCGGGCATCTAACACCCAAGAGAAGCCTTACCTCGCAAGTCATATGAGTGTAACGAAAATACCACTCGTCTCTCAATCTCCATAGCTAGGGGCTTGTTGGGTCCTTCCGACACATTTCCACTGGCACTTGGAGGTTCGCGACTCCACACCTGAACTTCTCGAGCAGTACTCGACCTCTTCCTCTCGATCCACACGGCACGTTTGCCCTGTGGGCCCATCCGATGAGCACTGACGAAGCCTCTCGAGGCACTCTCGGCGGCGAACTGGGTCAGAGGCGTTGGCGTCGACACCCCTGACCCATGGGTGCTCCTCAGGAACTGTGTGCTAACAGATGGTGGTGTGGGCGAGGGGCTGAAGTTCGAGGAGTATGTGATCAGCAGCGGGGTCGCCAGGGGCTCGACTCGTGGCGGGGCGGGTATATAAAGGTTTGAAGCTCCCAGTGCCAAAGGGTAGACACCTTTCAGCTGCACGTCGAGTACTGGAGGGAGGGCTGAGGTGGTCGATACCGTCAGCGTAACGTCGTACTGGAAGAGACCATGGATGACGTCGTAGGCCAGAAGGCTGGTTTCGCACACATCCGTCTCGGTGGCGGGGTGGTGGGTAACGGAGCAGTGAGAGAACGACACGTCACGAAAGGTCATGGTAAACGATTCTTTAAGTGTCGTCGGCGAACTAGACATCAACTCGTCAGAAGACTCTGCGTCGTCGCTAAACGGAGTGTATTCATGTAGTTCCAAAGAACGTGTCTTAAAGATCAAGATGTATGGTCCCATGAACTGTGCGGAGACGACGCCGTTCCACTGAAGAAATTTTAGCCTATACATAGAAGCCTAGACGAACATTGAATAGCGTACCAGGTCCTCCAGGTCCTCCGGCCTGACTTGAATCGTAAATCTGCGCAGACCATCCGCGTCATCGTCCCACTTTACGATCTCGACGAGGCTAGAGTTCGAGGTAACAAGCAGCTGTGAGGTGGCGTTAAGTGTTCGGACTATCCTGTTTGAAGGAGAGGAAATGGTGCGGAGGAGGGAAAAGGCGTTCGTTATAATGATGGACGTCTGTGCCAGCGAGAGCAGGTCAACTTCGTACAGTTGGACGAAATACGGACTGAACACTCGATAAGCATAGAGCATTGGGGTCGATGATAGAAAAATACTCACGCGTGCGACCGAGAAAACGACACGAAAAGCTTTTGCTTTGCTTGATCGAATGAGACGGCATGTGAGGCCCAAATCGTTGGTTCCTGAGCTAGACAAGCCCTAAGAATCGGTCCCGTACGAGGGATTTGTCCACAGTTCAATTTCGAATGACCTCCAGCCTCCGTGTCATACAGGTAGGCCACGCCTTCAGCGTAAACAACCAACAGCCATCGCTCTCCTAGTAGATGCAGTCCTAACAGGCTGATGCCCTTGTCTTCCCGACGGAGTCTCTTGTGAGGTTGGTGACGAGGCTGTAGCCACAATCTGGCCGAATGCCGGGCGTGTCGAGCGGACGTCTCTATGACATGGTCTGGGTAGTTGCGCAGGTGTTGGTCCTTGTGGCGATAGGTATCAAGGATACCGCAGGGAAGAGGGAGATACTCCATCTGGCTTTGCAGTATTCCCATCCAGAGGGTCCTCTCTTGAGTTGTTCTATATAATGCATGGCATGTCTGTTTGCTATGAGTTGTAGGGGACTGAGAACGATCTGGCCGGTTACTCACCTGTCGGAGGCTCAGAATCTCCGGGACATCGAGAAAGCTGAGCACCACGAGCTGTATCTCGTACGGTAACTGAAGGATAGTCTGTATTTCAACGCCACTGTCCATAACCGAACCCTAGTCTGAATACAATAGTTGCGCTGTGTCCGGAGCTCTGGCCGGTAAAGAAGAATTTCGACGCTGAGGTCAGAGTATAGATCGCAAAATCAATTCTTGAAGGCAAGAGAGGGGTATCGATGGTGATTCTGGGAAAGAATCGGGTATAGGTCGTTGGGGATGAACAAGGTCGAGGATGGAAAGGTGTGTCATCGCTGTGAAGGACGTGGTGATCTTCTAAATGTTGGAATCAGGGTCGATTGTTTCTATTTGACCCTGTGGTCCTGTCAACAAACCTCTTGAACGCCATCGTCCACTTGCAGCCTTCGGAACTAGCAATCCAGGATCCAGTATTTGAGAGGCGAATGCATATAGAGTGCGCGATATTTTTGTTTGAGAAGGGGATGTTAGAATACAAACATAATGATACTTCTACTTTTTGTCCTTTACTTTTCCTTGCCCTTGCCCTTCCTTTCTACACCCAAGCCCTGGGCTCCTTGAGAGCAGCGATGAGTCTTCCCTCTTCCGTTCCTTCAGCCCCAAGATCGGTCATGTACTCCCATCGAGCAGTCTCCGGCAAGCTCATCAAAATGCTCTCGATCCTCGCTCCTGGCGTCATCAAACCGAACTTCGTCCCTCGGTCGTAAACCAAATTGAACTCGACATATCGGCCGCGTCTCAATAGCTGCCAGCGACGCTCGAGGGGGGTGTAGGGCAGATTGTGTCGACGCTCGAGGATGGGAATGTAGGACGGTACGAAGGTGTCCCCGAGCTCCTTGACAAACGCGAAGATCTCTTCCTGGCTGACGGGCCGCTTGACCTCGCTCGCGGGACTCGGCAGGCGGAGGTGCGGGCCCTCGTTGAAATCATCGAAGAAAATACCTCCTACCCCGCGAGATTCCCCGCGGTGGGTAAGGAAGAAGTACTCGTCGCACCACTTCTTGAACATCGGGTACAGTTGCGGACCATGCTTATCGCACGCAGTCTTGAGCGAGGAGTGGAAGTGCACAGCGTCTTCTTCGTACAAGTACGATGGTGTGAGATCGCAGCCTCCTCCGAACCACCAGGCTAGAACCTTAGGCTCGGAATCGTCGCCAGGCTCCTTGGGCTCGGTGATCTCGAAGTAACGGTAGTTGGCGTGCACTGTAGGTGCGTGTGGGTTTCGTGGGTGGATGACGAGGCTGATCCCGGCGGCGAAGAATGGGAGTCCTTCGGGACGATCTGA
>CACVBS010000001.1:2386225-2416415 GCA_902728275.1 Cyclocybe aegerita
GTCGGCGCGCATCTGCTTGATCGCGGCTGGGGGGAGAACACCGTGTACCACCGAGACGTTCACTCCTCCCTTCTCGAGGACGGTCTGTAGGGCATTGGGGGAAACGGTGGCTCCGTCGTCGGCAGGAGTCGCGAATACACACGACCTCCCACTTCCGCCCTCGGCCCGCACCCACGAGTCCCGCTTGAAAGGCGGTGCATTGGGATCGAGTTTCTCGAAGGCGAGTACGATTTTATCTTGCAGAGACTTGACGTATTCTTCAACTCTTTGGCGCATGGGTGCCATGTTTTGGGAGGTGGAGGTAGTTGGGGTTGTGGTGGTCAATGCCGAGGATGGACAAGCTCGGGAAATTTTGCTCCAGGGACAAGGCAATCCCCGTCGACTCGAGTATTTATGCCCACACCGTTATCGACTCCATACTCGATACCGGCCGCCTCGGACACTCTGGAGCTTCGTTACAAAAACCTGTATGTGGGGCGATGGTAGTGGTGGTGGTCGAGGTTCTTGGCCGAGGCGTCTTCGATTTTATCTTGGCATCGGGTGCTGAACCGGCGCGGAGAGGGTGCTTACCTCTTCGACCATTGTCATTGGTGTTTAAATGTTTGCTTGCGCTTCCGCGTTCTTCTTTCACGCTTCAACCCTCGCAGGTCAGTCGGAATACTGGCACTCCTCCATGAACCCAATTACACGCCTCAGTATGTGTCGAAGGACCTTGACAGGGCAGAACTAGAATTGAGTTGCCAATAGACCTCCAGCCGTGGCGAGACTCTTGATGGCCAGGATACGTCGCAACCCACTTGAAACAAGTCGAACGACCTTACAAAAACGAAAATCCTGATTCGACATGGCTTTGGTCAAGTCTCTCAACGATGTCCTCCCTTCATACCCTGCTCTCCGATCAGCAGTCGACGAGACAAGAATAGTGAACCTCGGGCGAAGGGGATCACCGATATCAGCACCGAGGGTGGATCCACGGTACCGTGCGCCCACTATGTAACCTAGGGGTTGCATAAAAGAAGGGGTCGGTCTGTGATAGCATTTTTTTTTCTCGTTCAACCGACCGATCTTGACAGGAAAGCAGGAGAGGCGTCGACGACGATGGCATTGCTATCGCTCCTTCTAGCCGACTCTGTGCGCTTTCCGCTCCTCCAAGTCATCCGAGTGGTTTCTGTCGCCGTTAAACCATCCCTTTGTCGAATCTTATTCTTCCCACTTCTCTGCGCGGTCGTCTTTACCATCGTTTTTGTGCCTTTCGAGCACCCTCTTGCACCCATGGCTGAGTGGGGCATGGTTGGATCAGCGATTCTCGCCCTCGTTCAGTCCTCGCATTTCATCTTGCTGTCGGAACCCCAGCTCGAATTCAGGCGCAACAAGCAATCGAAGCCAACCGCCGTCGACCTCACGTTCATCCAACGACTCGGATGGTCGGTCAATCTCTTCTTCAATTTCCGTGGCGTCAATTGGTCGTGTGAGGTTCCTGGTCTCAAGCATTCGTCGCTTTCGCGCTGGGCATTCGTCAAGTCCAAGGCCAAGGAAGCAGCAATCTTCTATCTTCTTACGGACGCAACGTTTCTCCTCGTCCGCCGTAACTCCGCCTTGTCAGGGGAGGGCGAGAGGTTGGATGCGCACGGATTTTTGTGGCAACCGTGGAACGTGGTCGTTACGTGGGCCTTCATGTATGTGGGCACACGCTGGCAACACACAATGGGTGCAGCTGCCTTCGTCGCACTTGGCTTTTCGGCGCCTGATGACTGGCCCCCGTTGTTTGGGCCTTTGTCAGAGACAACGACGTTGAGGAAATTCTGGGGGTACGTTCAAATTCTTCACAGATTATCTCAATCTGATTTTTTTCTACGACATAGGAAAACATGGCATCAGTGTCTCCGCATGGTTGGCATTCCCTTCTTGTTCTGCTGGCCACGTAGTCTAATATGAAGTCATCTGTAGATGCTCACCTCGCACGGACGGTACCTTGCTCATCGCATCTTCAAATTTCGCAAAGGAGGCCTCCTGTCCTCTTACACTCAACTCTACACCGCCTTCTTCCTCTCCGGCCTCATACATGCCTTCACCGAGTTTCCCTACGATCGTAAACTCACTACCAACGCCCCAGTAGCGTACTTTTTCTGGGTCCAAGCGGTGGGTATCACCCTCGAAGACACTGTACTGGCGCTCGGCAGAAGACTCGGTATGAGACACGTCCCGAAGATCGTTGGATATACTTGGGTTGTATTTTGGATGGGCTTGACCAGCCCTTTGTGGTTGCAAATTCATAATTCGAGGGGTCGGAACGTCTTTGCTTTCTCTTTGATTAGTACTTTTTTTTCATGAAGAATCTTTTGTTGTTCCCTTTTCCGCCTTAACAGCATTTCGTTGACCTCAGCGCTCGATCCTATTTCCCAGCAGAGTTTTTGTGGTAGCTTTTTGTGTCCTATCGTGTAGTATTTGGCAGTGTTGCAAAATATCGCGTGATGTTTGAATTGCGGATTGCGAGGGTCCTCTTCAACATGGAGACTACCAAAGAGACTACTTATCGAGAAAAATGTGCTCCGAGCTAGCCGAGAGCATCAGCGCTCTACAGGTCCAGAGCACCAGCGTAGAATCCCCTGTGTCTCCCCATGGTCTAATAATAAACGATCTCCACTTCTAAGCTCGACCATCGAGGTGCCGAGCGCATGTTGGGACCGTGCCTTGGCGACCGTAAAAGGAAATACTTCCCTAATCGTGCATAATCGAGGATCAGCGCTGATACCAAATCCGAATTCGGTAACTGTGAACGCCGGAGACGATGAAAGAAAGACAACCAAAAAGACGTTTAGATTGTCGAGAAAGTCATACATATGGACGCTATTCCGAGGTTAAATGTACAGAGATTTGTTTTGTGGGCTTCGTAGTTATAAAGAGAGAAATTCGTAACGAGGAAGGAACTTCGTGTGAACTATTTCGAGATGCCGTTCGACTGTGCGACCGTGGTGGGCGGAGGTAGAAGTTCTTGATTTCTACCATTGCGGAAGATTTGCCTCCGCCAACGCCTCTCTTGAATGATATTTTAGTATCGTTTAAGTGTCATGGGTCGAGAATAACGAAAACAACTCACCAGCTCTAGGAGCCAACGGCGATAGACCTCGTGCCAGGGGTGTAGCAGAACCCATTGTCAAGACGAGTCCCGCAGGTGGATAGCTGGTGGCAGCTCCCACCGCACCCACCGCGATCGCAAAACCCGACATTATTAGTGGCTGCGAGGCAATTGGTGTTGGGAGCGTCAAGGCACGTGGCGCCGCCGTCGTAGACTGTGCAGGCTCCACCGCAGAGGTTCTCAATTCGAGTGCTGCAATATGTGACCCTGGTGTTGAGTGTCGCACGAGGAGCGAGCGGATTCGGCGCCGTGTTGCCGTAGTAGGTGATCTCGGCATCGGTGGTGGCGAGCCAGTGGTCGAACTCAGCGTCAGTCCAGATGAAGCTGGCGGGAGCAGCCTCCTAAAAAGTGCCCATGAGCTGTGATCGTTTAAAGAGCTCAGAACGTACGGGGGTCGGGCTGGCGCTACCTGCGACTGCTATAGCAGTGAGGATGAACAACTTGGCGAGACCGAAGAACTGCATGTCGATGATGAGTTGGGTTGAATCCGGTGAAGGCTTCTGACGTTCTGACCCCTCCCTGGTCAGCCTTTATAACTTTCAACTGCCCATAACGACCAGTCTAGACTTTAATCTAAGGTCTGTTCGAACTTCCTCCAGCTTAGCCGTCGTCTCAGGCGGAACGTCTTTAGGTAACTGTAGTCCTGTTGAGGACATAAAATTCGACATGCGGCTTTACTCTGTCCAGCTGATTGGCAGCGGCCCGTAATTGAGTGATAGTGATAATTGCAAAGCACATGGATCCGCCGGAATATACTCAATGCCTAAGAGCTATACGTTGAGAGATCTAACATCGACTTGATGCCTTCAGATAGGTGCGCGAGGGTTACCTTCCAAACTGGCTATGTATGATAAATAACGGGGTGCTAGTCTCCTTAGTACTCCTGCACAACTTCCCATATCGTCTTTGCGATGGATGTTATTATTGTGAATGGAATGGGTAGACGTCGCTGAAGCACTATAGTCTGTGAGCGTCCAACGGGTCTTCCCACCGAAAGTTGTTAAATTCTCTTCCTCAGGCACCTCGAGCTATTTTAAAATGCAATGCTGAGGAAGCCAACCCCGGATTGAACTTCGCTGACCAAACTGTTGACTAAATGGAACCTCTGGTACAAGCTCCCCCAGGCTGTTCTACCGTGTTGGCTGGACATGGTCGAGCGACGCTGCGATCCGAAGAAGAGGGCCTCTAACGTTAAAAGCCGCATGGTAGTGAGAAGTCTCCGCCCTATTTACCTGCGCATTGGGTATCGATAGTTATGTCAAATACGTTTTGAGGTCCAAGGGTCGGATGGCGGGGTTTTCGGGGACGAACGAAGAATTTACGGACCATTCCTGAGGCGTTCCGAGTTCGCAATCATTGTAAATAACGGCACGAGTGCCCCCTGGCATGTCAAGAACTTGGAGTCATTGACGAATACGAGGTTGTCGGAGAACGCGAACCTGCGCCTAGTTGAATACGAAAATCATTTTGAAAATCCTTTCGTTGATTATACACGTGCGTCGGGCCGAGGACAGGGAATGGGCGAAGTTGCGTCAAGTTGCCTCTGTCACCGTGGGCCGACCTCTTCACGCTTTATGTCTCCTTGGCTAGACACCCGACTTTTCTTGCGCATTCCTCTGGATTGCACTGCAGAGCAGACAAAAGTCATTAGCATTCATGGGCGCTTGTGCGCCACAATCTCAATTTGAAATGGCTTATCCTGAGTGGCGCATTTGGTCAATATTAATTTCTTACGAGCGATGATCGCACTCCCAAAAGAGACACTCTTGAAGCCCTATGAACCAAGGACAACGATTGTCTCAACAGCAGGACTAATAGCAATGTGTCATTAGTGTGTAACTAAAATGCAGGCAATGTCTCGATCATGTAAAGCAAAATAACGAACTCAGCCTTCTAGCGATCCACTGCAGCTTACTCCTCGAACCCGCGCAATAATAAGAATAAAACCCATGGTATATAAGTACTTAACGTCGTCATCATGCATGTATCTCGGTCGAGGAATCCAACCCTGGAAGATCCACGGTAGAACGTAGCACGGATTCATTTTGCAGGCCGGCCACCCTTGGTCACCCTCGAGGAAGGACAACATTTGACAATTGAAGGCAGGGACCAGAAAATGGTGACATCCTTAAATCGTCTCACCAGAAACGGGTCTGGACGGCGTTCAAGTTGTTGTTCATCCGCAGCATGACAATGTTCGCAGTTAAACTCGAGAACTGTGGACAAGTCAGTACCATATCAATGAAAGAGGATGAAAACTTCCTCACCCCATTGCCGACAAATAGCTCTGCCCTTTGTGCAACGAACATATCGAGGGCCTGCGCGACGGGCTTCTCTTCCCATCCAAGGTCCAAATCGCGGCTCGTATGTACGCCCTCCCATGCCCACTCGAAATCCCACCCGTCCTCGCCGCCAGTCTTTGCCTTCGACGCTTCAGCATCAGCCTCCAGCGCGGCTTTGACCTCCTTCAGCCACTCGCGATCGCCGTTCGTCATGACGTAGACCTTGTTGAGGCGCCTGTTGCCCGGTACGAGGACCTTGCTGTGTGGTGAACGGGTTTCGAGGCTCTTCTCCTGCTCCTCAACGAACGCCTCATAATCCTTCACAACCTCCCTCACACGCTTGACAATCTGCTGGGCATCAGGGTAGCAGTGGATCTTGTAGATCCTCTCCCTCTCCTCATTAGACGAAACCACCTTGGGGTCGTTGTATCGACGCTGCTGGACCTGGGGGGCGATGAACCCGTCACGCTCGGTCGACTCTGGGAACGAATTGAACCCGGTGTATGGTGCCGTCCAGCCGGCGAGGTTCTTGCAGTGTTCCGCGAAATCGCCGCGGCGCACGTGTAGAGCGAGAACAGGCAGAGGCGACGTGTCGTTCGTGAGTGCGAGCTCGAGCTTGTTGGTGGTGGATTGGGGTGATTTTGTGAACCAAGAGAAAATCCCAGAGGACGGCTTGATCAGGTCGGCCGCTGACACGAAGAGCTGCACGTTCCTTGCGAACGCATTGTGGATCAGAGGCGACCACCCCCAGTTCCTGAGAATGGGCGAGTCCCGCAGGTCCGGCCACATATTCTGCAGGCGTGTCGACCCGAGCAGCCTACAGAAAAAATAAGCTTGCTTTCACGTTCATCTACGGCTACAAACGCACCAGATATCAAACACTTGATGGCTACCAAACTTGACCTCCACACAGCGCGCGTCGGCATACTCGGGTTGCTGCAGCACCGACAGCCAGACGTTCATGATCGTCATCCCGTCATCGTTCCAGAGGTCGATCTTCAAGTCGTTCTTCTTGATGTACTCCTCGACGATCGTTCGCTCAATGTACACCCGCTCGTTCTCTGGGCAGACTTGATAGTAAACTTCTTTGTAGATTGAACGTGGGATGGTGCCGTCATGGGGTCCTTGGCCGAGGATATGCCCTGCAAGGAAACGGTCAGAAATCGCACGGCGTTGTTCGCCCGTGAGTGCGGGAGGGCCACAACGTCGTGCTAATCGACAGCCTCCTAGCACCACGGACAACCTGCACAGCAAAACAAAACCACATACCTGAGAGCATCGTAGACAGAGGAATGCGAGAAGGAATCTTCTTGCCGTTGAAATCCGAGTACTCTGGCCCGTCGCGGTTCCACGTATAGTCGTCCCATACGAATCTACGAATCACTGAGGATGAGACAGAAATGCGACCGCACACGACTCACCCTCGCCTCGCCTTCACAGCCAACAGCTCGCTGAACAGCATCTCCTGCAACACGTTCCCCCACCCACACGAATACGCATGATTCGCAAAGAACATGTACTTTTCCGTCCCGTTTGCGTTGCGAACCGTCTCCTCAGCGAGCCGCTCCTCGTATTTGCGGTATTCCGGGTAGAGAGGCGGTAGGTTAATCAGTGGTGCGCTGTACTGGAGGTGAGGGTATGGATTCCGCTCCCATGAGTGCAAACTGAACCAGGAGAGGTCAAAGAACCAGAAGATGCCAAAGGCGACCAACGTGGCGGCAATGAGACGTGTGTATCGCTTGGGAAGGTTGAGCAGTGCGCTCGGCACGCAGCTGGACGCTCCTTCTGCCGGTTTTTGCGGCGCAATACTCTGCTCAGCGGTGGGCAGTAGGGCGTAGTCGCGCCATCTCCAGGATGAGAAGAAGCTGGTCATCGTGGTGGTCAAGGAAAGGCCTTAAATTTGATGCCAAGTCACTAAGAGCTAAGAGTATTGCCGCCGTCCAAAATTAAATACCAAACAATGTTCTAAGAAGCGCCTTAGCTAGTGTAACCGGTATCTTACAGGGCAGTGAATCAAGCGAGGGTGAAGGAATGAATAGTAGAAACAAAAGGACGGCTTTTCAAGAAAGCTTCACGATGCCATTCGAAAGATGCTGGTGCTTTGACCTTGACCGCAACCCGGCCATTTACTACATGATGGGGTACCAGGCTACCAGCGACGTTTTTTCGGGTCAGAAGTGACTGCAGCACCTTCCTAAGTAGCTTATCCACAGCGAAGGGAGGGAGAAAGGGATTGCGATGTATCCATTGGTCTTCCAGCAGTTGCGCAAAAAAAAAAAAAATCGCTTCCAACATGGAACGCAAGGTGAATTGGGCGAAAATCGAGCGGTATGATCTGGTATGATGTGAAAAGTCAGAGGTCACGATGCCGCTTTGTTCCCGAACGCAGCCTTACGTCGTAATACTCTCCTGATCTCTACGCTACACAGGCTCCTAAAACCAGCCGCCCGTATCGCTTATAGGCGGCTTTCTAGAGGATGGATAGAGGGAATTATCTTATCGGATCGACATCTTATAAAAATATAAATAATGGTAAATGCATCTAAGTTTCCTGACAAAGTTCACAACAACGCCCACTCTCACCTTCTGACGGATTGACGCCCGCCTCGGAAATACGAAAACTCCATATATGCGAGTTATGTACCTGATAGTCAGGCAGATTGATGCTTTTACACATTCGGGCTCTTGAAAACGCCATGTGTTCCCCACTGTCCTGGATGACAACACCTCTTTTTCGCGCTCCAGAGTAACCCGAGGACATTTCTCGGTAGAGGCCTGTTGTGGTCATGAAAAGTGAGTAACTTGTTGCCTTTTGAGACGCTGGAGGCAGTTTACCCATTCTGTCTTCCTGCTAAAACGCAGAGCGACCGACAAGGAGGGCCCCGGTTCCTTATCATCTTGACTTCGACGAGCGCGGAGGTGATACAATCCAATTGTGATGAAGAATATGATCGCCTGAAACGAATGCACAGCCTGTACTCGTCCAAATGGCAGACATTCATTGACGTGTTACGACAAGAACAGGGATCTTCAGGGAAAACTTTCCTGCACTCTATTACACACACTCTTTTGTGGTCGTTTGCGGCTCGCTTTCCGCCCCATCGACAAAAGAGAGAACACGGGATCGCATTTATCACTCCTTTTATCGGGTTTGCGGCCTGCGGGCAGGCGTCAACGCCATGCAGGACGCACCTATCTCCCCCCTTTTTTTTCCATCTGAGGGCATGTGTTACCCGATAACCGCCCTTTTCTCTCGAACGTACCAGACCCTGACCTCGATAATGCTGTCCGGAATCCTATATAAACGCCATGGGCGCCTCTTGCTTTTCCAACCCAATCTTTCAACATGGACGACGACCTTCGCTCATCGAACGCTATTCGCAACACTCGAAAAGATTTCGAAGAATGGTCCAGAAAGCATACTACGCTGAAGACCCAACTGCCCCCCAAGGATGGCCGTGACTACCTTCGACATGCAAGAAACCTCATTCCTCTTCTGGAAGGAGTTGCAGAGTTGCATCCTTTCGCGAAAGGTAGCATACCCTTGCCCGCATTTATTTTGTCCGTCAGCTGACTTTCCTAACAACAGCTATTGTCTTCAGTTTCAGGGCTGTGATCATGTTCGAGCACGATCGTAAAGAAAACGAAGCCCGGGTGACGAGCGTTTTCCTAGCGCAGACGGATATGATGCGAGTCCTCCTTAGGTTGGCCCCTTCGTTTCTCCTCCCCTTACGGAGAAGAGAGCTAAATTTATCTCGTCATAGCCTCGATGATCTGGATAAAAGACGTCGCGATTATCATGATTCTGGCGACGAACCCGATGATCTACACAAAGAGCTAATGGATCGTATATCGTACGATATCACAGACTGTGGCAATAGCATCGACACTTACTACAAGGAACATCGAGTTTGTGGTTCGTTTCTTCTGCTATGGGCATCATACGTTGACTCTGTACGTACTACAGTGAAATTCTTTAGAGCCGAGGAATGGAAGCAGCGTCTGCTGGGATATGTGGAAACGTTCAACAATCACCGCCTCAGTCTGCAACAGACTCTCCAGATTCATGTCGTCGCCGGCGTTGACGATCTCAACTTCAAGATGGACCTCATTCTCAAGAGCCTATTCGACCAGAAATATGACTGGGAGAAAACCCTCGCAGTCAAGACGCGCCAACTCGGGAATCGCTCGCGATGGATGAACAACACCAAGGTCATTGCTGAACTCGTCAAGATCTCCAACGACCATCAAGTCGATCCATCGGTTTTCAACCCGAAGAGTAGCAAATCCGCCCGATCATCGACTTCTGCTGCTTCGACTGCAATTGGTGCTACTACAGAGTTGAACACAATGGACTGGCATGCACATTTTATCGAGAACATCAAGGAGGAGTTGAACACATCACTGGAGGATCTCTGCGAGAGGAATCGAACTCTGTTCGAGACGAAGCTCAATTTCCATACGAAGCGTATCGAAGACGCCATCAGCAAGTCTGCTCAGAGTGTCATTCGAGCTCTGTCTGGCCCGTACGATCGACTTGATCATGAGGTAATTTGCCTCCTTTCCATGTTGATGTATTGTTAACATTCTACTATTCAGGACCTTCGCGAACTTTGGAAGGAAATGGTACGCTCAACACGATTTTTCAAAGGCTTATGCTGACTGCCGTTGACAGAATTGGATTTTCTGCGTCGACAATCGCCTTTTCGCCCTCGCTCTCTTCGAGTATTACCTCGACAAAATTTCCTCCTACGACCACAAACAGGCGTCTGGTGCGAGTGATCCAACGAGCCCTCCGCCTCCAGCGGATGCTACGAAGACCATTGCTTTCCCTCGCGGGCAGGGTGTGCAAAGGCTAAAGCATACTCAACATCCAGATGCCTGGACACTAGAATTTATATCAGCTTACGGTCCGAGGATTTCCAAAGCTATCGATTGCGACGATTCAGGGTTCATCCGGATCAGCGAGGCAAACGAGTTCACCTCAAAGATACCGAAGGGTTGGAATTTGCCTCAGTGGTGTGCCTATCATACCATCGGTAAGCTGCTCGCTGTTTCATATATTCCATGCGTGCTCTTATCTTTTACTCACAGGGTGGTTTTATGAAGTCCGTATCTACCAGATGCGAATGAACGAGATTTTCATTCGGATGTGCGAGCTACAGGTATCAGGTCAGTTGCAAATTCCTAGTTCTGTCACAAGTTGTTACCAATGCTTCTCGTTGCAGCTCTGCCAACCAATCGATTCTATATGCTACATGAAATATCCGCAATCGTACGGCTCTTCTTCCCTCTGTCTCGACACATCGAAGGCTCAAAGATCATTAACCCTCCAAATGAAATGTGTTTGCTAATCAAGGACAAAGTCGCTCAGCAAGACAAGCAATACCAGGACATGCTTCAGTCTTTCAAGTTTACGATTGATTCGGCGTCGACCATTCATCTCATTTTCGAAGGGCAATCACTTGAATCAGCACGTCTTGTCTTTTTAATGGCTCGTTGAAACTTATCAATTTATACCGACCTTGCAGTACATTCTCCCACTTTCCACCCTGTTGCTCGAGCATTGGCTCCACCTCATGGAGATTTGTAGCAGGGAGACTCTTGACATAAGAGATTGGAATTGGGTCGAAATTACTGTCAGTCACGTTCGAGAGGTTATCATCAACCGCATCTCGGACCTGGCAGCACAGTTTACAGCCGAGAAAGGTCCGAACGCTATTAACGGTATGCCTTTACTTAGAATTTCATATGCGTTCTCATGTCTCATTCAATGTAGACGAACTCGAGGACTTTTATGGAGGCATTTACAGCCATTTCTACCGCCAGTTCTTCCTCGATGACACCGCTCCGTATACCTACGACGACGTCGTCGCCTTCATTAGCAGCATTTCTCTCATTGGCGACTTCCCTCTCATACCAGCACCAGCAGATAGTTCGTTGGTATTGCGATACGAGTCGTGGGAGGAATACCTCAACCGTCTCGACGAGGACGACCCCGACCAGTACAATGAGCCGCCCCCGGCCTTCGATGACCCAGATGAAGACCCGAAGGAGATTCCTAAGGACAAGAGCTTTGCAAAACGAGAAGAGATTCCACAGCCTTATCGTACGTCAGCGTTACTTCATCAGTGAGCATTGAGTTGACGTCCGTTCCAGAGGCATTTGGTGCAATCATTGTGGACCTAGTTCATACATCGCTGATCAGGCCCGGTACAAATGCTTGAACTGTGAAGGTAAATGTTGGTCTCTGCTCCGCTGAGAGGGATGTAGACCTCACCTTTTGGTCGACAGACGTTGATTTATGTGCCTCTTGCTACCATGATCCTGCGGCGGCGGACGAAGTTGAGGGCCACTCATCGCTGCATACTATGCTCAGACTATTGGTTCATATCCCTCCGCCCTTTTCATCCTTAGTCAGAAATTTGGCCGAACACCAGGAGATGAAGCATACCCTTGGTCTCCAATTCCAGGCTGCTCAGACTGGGACCGTCCACATTGAATGCATGTGTTGTTCCGAAGCCATCAATGTCCATTCGACGTTTTATGCTTGCATCGGACATACCTGCGATCCTGGTGAGATCATGAATAAATTCTTCCATAAGAACAGAGCTGACATGTGCTGAAGATCGCTTTATCTGTGGTAACTGTGGCGATGCTGACCGTGAAGAAAAAGAAGGGCATCATCCCTGGCATACTGTTCTGGTGTTCAAGAATCTAAGGTTGCAGGAGGAGGACAGGGAAGACGATGTCGACCTGTTCGCGCGTGACCGAGAAATCGAAGCTGTGTCTCATGATGCAGATATCAGCGCCAGGATCAACGATCTCGAGAGTCGCATGAAAGCCTTGGAAGCTCGTGTTGACTCTGGCATGACTGAAATCAAAGGATTGTTCGAGAAGTTACTTCGCGAAATGGCCAACCAGCCCCAGCCGGTGGTCCCACAGTCTCGCGAGTTACCAGCAGCACAGGCTCCAGCTTCTGGACCTAGCGTATCGCTTCCGTCATTCGCACCCGTTCAGCCAGCTTTGGATTTTGATGCTGAAGAACGGCCGAAAGAGCAGTCGGACGAGTTCGAGGATCAACAAGAGGATCTAGGGGATTTCCAGGATGATCAAGGTGGCTACCAGCAGAACGACGACAGTGGATATCAGGAGGATGACTACTAGCTCTATCTGTGTATTTACATCGATTTCCTAGGCTCTTGGATTAATTTTTTCTGTATAGTGGTTAGTCGATGCTATGCATTTGTCCGGGCCGGACTGAACCGTCAATGAATTGTTTCTTGTCCCTCATACTGTCACATAAGTAAGTAAATTAGTGGCGGGCTGAACCTGAACTCTACCAGTATGGACTCCAATCGCACATTTCCTCCTCTATACGCCTCGACAGGAAACGATGCTCAGGATCGGCTCGCCTTCGTACATATATTGGAAAGATTGAAGGTAGAGATATTTTACAGCCGCTCTTTGGTTCTTATATGCACTGGGACGGTGTAGACGCAAAAGCGTACGGGCTGGGTAGATCATAATGTGAGAAAAAATCCGTTAATCGACTGCTTCATCACTGACTTCGGTACGACTTGTAGATTCCGAACCCAGAGAGGTGCTGCTCTTCCAACCGGTCGCGGCTCGAGATCTGACGCGTTTTTGGCTTTCAAGTATATCAGACCACATGTATCGAATGGCAATCCTCGCCATGCTGTGCGAAGACACGAAGCTAGACGTCGCCAAGTTAGTGAAACTGCGGTCGGGACTGGGTGACGTTGACTGCGCCACAGATGTGTAATGATGGCCTTGGTACACGATCTTGCTGAAGCCCAAGGTACGCCTCGTGATGTTTTACTGTTTCTATAGTTTTGAGCTGGTTTTCCTGCTCTTAGTCGGCGACATTGCACCCAGAGAAGGAATCCCAAAGGCAGAAAAGCATCGCCTCGAAGCGGAAGCGATGCACAACTTCGTTCACGACATGCTGCACAACACCCCTGCAGCCCAGAAAATATATTCCCTATGGCGGGTCAGTTCTTCTTGCCTGTAATCTAAGGCTATTTCCAACACTCTTTTCAGGAATACGAGGATGCCCAAAGTCCTGAGGCCAAATTTGTCAAGGGTAGGTGTTCAATAAATAATGCTGTTCCAGGTAGCGGACGCGCTGATGTTCTTCAACAGACCTTGACCGCTTCGAGATGGCGTCCCAAGGTCGGTTATAAAAACAAACGATACTACATTTTCTCTCTCATATTCTTCTCATAAGCTCTCGAGTACGAGCGGAATCATGGCGCGACAACCTTGCAGCCCTTCTTCGACAGCAGCATACCAAAGCTTCAGCACCCTCAAATCCAAGCGTGGGGTCAAGATTTGCTGGCGGAAAGAGAACGCATGAAGAACGATATCATTCCGACAACAGAAAAGGACAAGAGTCAATCCTAGATATTCAATAACAGTAATACAAGTTCATTTTTTGGTTCTCATTTCAGTCGTCGACTCGAGGATTTTTAATGATGGAAGAGGCGGAGCGAGGTGTGGGCAAACACGATGCCATGCTCATCAGCCGCTTTTATGCACTCCGCGTCCATGACACTACCAGAAGGAGCGGCGAGATATTTGACGCCGCTCTTCCTCGCCCGGTGGACGTTATCAGGGAATGGGAAGAAAGCGTCGCTGGAGCAGACGACACCATCCAACTTCGCTGCCCACTCACGCTTCTCTGCCTCTGCCAACGGCTCAACAGTGCCCTCAAACAAACTCTCCCAATGCTCCTTCTCGCCGCCTTCAAGCACTTCTCCAGAGACATACAGGTCGATGGCGTTGGCCTTCTCAGCTCTCTTTGCCCCCTTCTTGAAGGGCAGGGCGAGCACCCGCGGATGGTGTCGCAGCCACCAGAGGTCGGCTTTTCCACCGGCAAGGCGGGTGCAGTGGATGCGCGACTGTTGGCCGGCTCCGATGCCGACGATGGATCCATGGTATGCGTATGCGACGCTGTTGGACTGCGTGTATTTCAACGCGAGCGTCGCGACGATCAGGTCGATAACAGCAGATTCTGGGAGCTGGACGGCAAATAAGTGAAGGCGAGAAGAGGAAAAATGCGAAGACGTACCTCTTTGTTCTGGGTGACGATGTTTTCGAAGAGCTTGCTGTCGATCTTCACATCATTCCTCCTTTGACGGAGAGATACGCCATAGACTTGCTTGGTCTCGATCTCGGGTGGCGCGTACGTGGGGTCGATCTGAGAATAGGGTTCAAAAAATGACAACGAAGACAATTAAAGCACACACCTGGAGGACACAATATTTTCCCCCTTTCTTCTTGCTCAGGACATCAAGGGCTTCTGAAGAATATCCTGGAGCGATGATGCCGTCCGAAACCTCTCTGGATATAATTTTGGCCGTGGCAAGATCGCATGGGGCAGACAAGGCAACGAAGTCACCGAACGACGACATACGGTCGGCACCTGGATTCATCATCGAGCATATAAGACAACTTGTTTCGCTTGGAATTTTATATACGTACCCCGAGCGCGGGCATAGGCGGTGGCCAAAGGAGTCAAAGGTTCCTTCAAGTCGTCGACGCCGTAAACCTTCTTTTCAGTTTCATTCAATTCGACCCCTACAGCGGCACCTGCAGGTGAAACGTGCTTGAAAGACGCGGCAGCAGGGAGGCCCAACGCCTCTTGAAGCTCCTTGACGAGAGCATAAGAGTTGAGCGCGTCGAGGAGGTTGATGTATCCGGGAGAACCACAAAGAACTGGATTAGACGGTTCGTTGATCAAGACTGTCGACGTGAAGAACAGATTTCGCACCTTTGAACGGAAGAGTGCCCTCCGTGACAAATGCCTGTGCAGGCTTCTGGTGGGGGTTGGCTCCGTACCTCAGCGCGATCCTTTGTACCGGTGCAACCAGCTGCTCTGCAGGGAGCTCGGCAGTTGCGTACTGCTCCCTAAAATATCCGCTGATCGCCTCGTCATATTTCGACGTCATCTCGAAAGCTTTCAATGCCAATTTGCTCCTCAAACTTTGTCCGACATCTCCATTGCTTTTCGTCCAGGCGTCAAGGAACTCCTGATAATCGCTTGGGTCGGAGAGAATACAAACACGGGCGTGGTTTTTTGCGGCTGCACGGAGGAGAGTAACGCCTCCAATGTCGATTTCCTCGACTGCATCGGCAAGAGTGCAATTGGGTTTGGCGATGGTTGCTTCGAAGGGATAAAGGTTGCAGACCACGATGGAGATGGGCGAGATGGATTGAGCTTGGAGGTCCTGTTCGTCTGAAGGGATGCTGCGGGCAAGAATTCCTAGCGAAAAAAGAATGAATCCAAACGTCCGAAACTCAACTCGACGGTGGAAGGACTTACCTCCGTGGACAGCTGGATGCAGTGTTTTCACTCTTCCGCCCAACATTTCAGGAGCTTTGGTAATATCGGAGACATCCCTTGAAGACAGACAGCATGAGCCGAATGTTGATCAGTATCGGCGAACCACACACACTCGATAGGAATTCCAGCATCCCTGATCTTCTTCGCAGTACCTCCAGATCCCAGCAAACGAACGCCGGCGTCTCGTAAACCTTTAGCAAGTTCCAGCAGACCTGTCTTGTCGTAGACCGACAGCAGTGCTAGACAATGTGGGTGAGTTGAGGTATGTATTGATCGCAGTGAACCATACCAATGCTTTGCGTCATCCTGAAGCTTCTGCACAGCGGAATAGGTAGGAACAGTTGGCAAGGACACTGCAAAAATTCAATCGATCCACCAATTAGGACCTAGATGGTCTTTATGGAGAGATAAGATAAGATCTACCCGTGACGATGGGCTTATCTTATCTCTGTTCCGGGCGTCGAAGGCGGACCATCGCAATAATATTTTCTAAAGTGACCCGTTGGTCCTCCAAAGTTGGAGAATATTTACTTCCAGAAAGAATCCTAGTCCCTCTTTCTTATATAGTAGGCCTCGTACTGTGGGAATCGGTATTTTGCGGGCGCCTATCTGGGTCTTCGAACTTCGAAGTGAGTTCGGTCGAGGTTGACAATCACAGACGCGGAGTAAGTTTCTGTGGAAACACTAAGTGCATGCAACACCGCACGAAATGACAGTCAAAATTCATTGGACGAGCAGAAACAGGGAACGGTTCGAGTCACCAGAGGCTGAGAATTGCAGCGCCAGTTCTGTAAACACGATGTAAAGCAGTGCATAGAGGAAGGCCGTAGTAACCGAAACAACAGGATAAACAGTGAAGCGAGCAGACGAGCTGAATATGAGGAATACGACGGCTACATAAAATATTAATAGCCATATGTATGGAAGTGTAAGGGACGGAGGAGATGGTAAGGAATTGAAAGTTCACGACGCAGACAGTGGTCCATCAGAGAACGACGTACATTCCGATGGGCCCCTGCCAGCAAGTTCGCCAGAGGGACCAGCAGCGCAGGACAAAAACATCGGCGTGAGGCTAAGCAACCTTGAGGCGTCCGTTAAATATTTAGAGTCTTGGATGGCGGATATAAGGGCTTGCTCGAGCAAACACCCCGAAGCCAAAATGCCGGTCAACAGGACAGCGCTCGAGGACTTTCTTTCCTCCTGAGGGAGCCTCGAATCTTCCTATCGCCCGCTCTTTAATGACCACAGAGAGCCCTGCCCCTGGTATCCAACAGTCAATATCGAAGTGCAGTGAGGATGACAACGAGGTAATGTACCTTCTTCTCAAGAGCAGAACCCCCCAGTACGAGGACTACACGGACGTTGTTCGGGATGGTGGCAATCAACGCCAGTACGAGCAACTATGTCACGGCCAGCACCTGTGCAGAAACCAGTACCAAAGTGTTCCCGCAGAGGAGACCCAAGGAGGATACTGTCGACGAGGAAGACGGAAACACGACAGAGGATGCGAATATGCGCAGATACCAACGTATGAAGGCTTTGGGGCAGATATTAAAAATTGTGTTCCATCTTTCATGTAATTAATGTTCATGCATTTAATGACTGCAAGTGAACATTTGATGCGCATGTCGCGTATTGGGAAGGGACTTCGTCAGAATCGGTTTACAGTAGAGGCAGTCGTACTTAGTGCCTGGCTCTGAACACGCTCGGATGGTCGTTCGTTCATGATGGCAGAGGGAGACGACTAGAAGCTTCTTGTGGGTCGTTGGCCGGTAACTGCATCTCTCCAGTGCTAGAGACGCAACGGGTTGTGTGAAGACAGCTAGAGATGGACATGGTGAGGTCGATGCGGTTCTGGCCTTAGCCCTGAGAATGAGATAGGAAGGATCTGCGCCCTACCTTCTTCCCAGACAATCGATTTGAATCGATATCCTCAGCGGCCCTATGCTTACCCTGGTCGGGTTGGTGTGAATAGCCCATAGCAGCCATGGGAATTAGAAGGACAACACAGCGCACCTGAGAGCATCGCCGACGTACGGATAAATAACCTTGCAGTATTCGTTGTCCGTGCTAAGTCCTTGAGGCTTCCAAATAAACCCATATTGCGTTGCTTGTAGGGATTCAAACACGAGTTATGTAGAGACGAAAGCGGTGGGTTTCATCAGACGCTGCACCCACGAGCGCTTCTTACCGACCGAGATTGATGAACTCGGCGCCCTTTCCATCGTCGAAAACATTGGCTTCATTTCCAGAGATCGGGGCCAGAGTTTGAAACACTGTTGAGCAAAATCAGGGAGGCGAATATCATTCTCTGCTGCCGAGGAGAACCAAAGTCCAGAGATCCGATCTCAAAGGCATGAGACGGAGGCGCTCATCCGCTATTTCTGCGCTGGGCAGCGAAGCAATGGCGTGGCCAATGAGGAGAGCGACTCTCATGCCACAAGTCCTCTGGAACGAGTTTCGAGAGACGGAGGATGTCTTATGGGATTGTGGCGTTTCGAACACTAGGGTGAAGCTTCTCCAAAGTGATCATGCGGGCGATACGACGGAGGCTATTGCAAGAGCAATCGCTCATGTCGGGAGGCGACGGTTGGAGTATTGAAATAATTCACGTTTTCAAAATCAACTAGACCGTCCATACGGGCGATTGTTTGCGGAAATCTGAAGTGAATAGTGACCTGAGGCCTTGAGGGACAACCAGTCACGTCTATCTTCTGTTTGTGGAAACCGAACAAGAGCTGAACAGAGCCTCGTAGCGAGAATTGAGGAAAGAGCGGCCAGAGATGGGAGCAAGGAGGGAGAAAGAAACGCCAATGCTGTTCAAGTCGGTAATCAAGATATCGTGGGACTTCCCTTCCACAATTGGGATAGCAAAGAGATCCCGAAACTTCCCGCGCCTTCACCTCTTTGTTCTGTACCCTGTCTTTTCCTTTTCCTCAATTTAGCACTCTTTCTTTGCTATTCCAGAAGGCATTGTTCGGCACTGTACTAACGGCAATCATCAAGCGCCGAGAAACGACACCATGTGTTGATCAAGAGGCAAACGGTCGAACACGAGGAAAAAGAGGCAAAGAATTTCACGCTGTATCCACCCTTCAAGAAACCCTTGTTTGGTACACGCGAGTCACTTGGAAGGAAGTCGATGCGAGAATAGCGCGCACAAGAGGTGAGAGACGGGGCAACATGCAAATGCGTCTACCCTAGCTCATCGATCTTGAGTTTCCCATGAAGCCAAAAATGTGCTCACACGAGCTGACGGATGAATCGTTGATCTGGTACCATGATCATCGTGAACGCCGGGCGACCAGAAACAAGCTCTCAGGGACTAGAAGGGTCTCGCAGGACTGCCTCGAGTTGCGAGCTCCAATGGGACACACCCTGATGCGTGAAGGCTTCAGGCGGAGTGCACCCTGAAGGCTATTCTACCGTGTCCATATCATAAAATTTCAGGTCCTCATCTCCCTCTAAGCTCCAAGTATGAATTCCTGGCTCAAAGTTCTGTCAGGATACAGCGCTCAACGTTCTCAACTTCCTAAAATTGTGTTGGTTGGATGTATGCCGTCAATCCCACTCTCCTCCCCGTCGTGATCCTTCCTTCCTTATAGTTCTTGTATCATCCCATCCCTGACCCTTCTTCTGAGCTCCAGATATTCCGGGATTTGGCTACGGCTAAAGTTATGTGGGGAAAGCACTTGCTTCTTGCATGCCAATTACGCAAAATGAACGTTGGATGAACCGGTTTAGGCTGGGAACAGCGTCAACCTTCATGCTGAACAAAATCTTCGAAGCGCGCTTTCCCTGCAAGACCGACCAATTCCCACGAGCGGCAATTCGCCGTTTTCTGCTCTGCCTTTGTGCCGCGTCGTGACGCCCTTCGTAAGCATGCCTCAGGATCCACATCCGTTGTTTCTTCTCACATGTTGTCAGTCGGTCATACTGGAGACAAAGGAAGCTCGCGACGGAACTGAGATTCGCCCCTGCACGACGTCGGAAGTGAAGACGCCGTTGTCCCTCCTTTGGATGTCTGCCCACGCACGCCAACGCCAGCTGTTCGGATTTCCTCGAGGATCTGTTTGGCTAGCGCGCCTCGCGTCTCATTTCATTCATGGGTTTTCCCTTGTCTGTCTAGCTTGTTGTCTCCGCTGGCGGTTCTGTCTCCCATGGACGGTCTCGACTCTCGAACGTCATTCATTGTTCAGCCCCGTGGCTTGAACGGGCCCTCGAAGCGGCTCAGAACGGACAGAGGCGAGTAGCCAGATTACCGTCGATGACTTGCGTCCGCGTCATGTCTTCAACACTACACATTGCCCTCGAAGTCCGTCTTCCCGCATTCGCTGAACCTGAGTGTGGGTGTCGTCGTCTAGAGTACACACTTGTGGACAACACAACGGTTCTTCCAGGTAAACCCAATGGATTTGCCACGATTCACCTTGATGTCAGATACAACCACGCATCGAAGGAACAACGATGATTCTGTATGAGATCACCGTCCAAGAGGCTCGCGTCCAGGCTCGGAAGAAATTTAGAAGGACTTTGATATCATGACACCACATCATCCTTCGTTCCCACCTCCCTCGTCGGGTGCGCTTCTTCAATGTTCTCACACCAGCTGCGCCTGCGATTTGTGGGCAGGTGTGAGTGGCCTTGAGGTTCTTACTGCGTTATAGTCGGCGAAATTGGTGGACGAAGAACGCCGTTGCCAATAGTCTGTGAAGCGAATTCGGAGATTTGATGCTGGATTGTGGCGTCACATCCTCTTTCGTACAAGTTACGCTCGAGGAACGGCCTCCCTGCCTCGTCCAGCCTTGGCGCCGCGATAATCCGGGCTCAGCCTCACCTGGAGTCGCGTCCTGTCATACCCATCGTCATCACCGCGTTCTTCTTTCATTTCATTCCCGCCTGGTCTGGAGAGAGATCCTCTCGCCTTTGCTTCGGAATTTCCCATGTTCCGTTTAACATGCCACCAGTGCCATGACACACGGAAGTCCTGGATGAGCATCAGCAACATCATCATCATCAATGAACGTTGTCTTGCCCATACTTACCTCGACCTTCCGTGAGACCATCCAGGGGCTTTCAAAACACAAAAAGCATGCTTCTGTCAATTTTCTCTGTTTTGGTCGAGCCAAGCTGGGTCGAAGTGATACCTCCGGGGACTTGGGAGAATCGAATACACAAAGGACACGAGGTGGACTGCAGGCTCCAATGCCTGAGAGATCGGCCGTTCTTTAGGGCATGGAGTGCATAAGCGCGGGGTGCGGTGCTTGTTCCTCTCTTAGCCTGGGAAGGGATACCGGCGCTCGGGAAGTGTGGTGCTTGATGGACCTTCGTCATGGACCTTGGTCTTTTGGGCTTCTGGGTTCGGCGGTGCATGGAGAGCGATGGCTGGAGCGAAAGCTGCATGGTGTCTCGAGCATTTTTTCGTCGCTGTTCACGCGCCCGAGGTTTGGTACCGAGTGTGATTATTCTGAAGGGAGTGAAAGTCATCACTCTGCCGCACTCAACCTCGAGGAAATTATTTTCGGCAGGATACAGAACAATTGTGAGTGACTTCATTACAGAAGAAGTCTCTCACATTTAGCGTTCTTTATGTAATAATGAGCCGCCTTCGTATTCCATTCCTTGTCTTCACAGCACGACAAAAACAAACTGTTTCATACCTTTCTTCGTTTAATTATAAGCACTGCCGCTTGCTGGGCGTTTGTCGTGCGACTAATAATTCTTCCCACAGTGTCGGGCGGCTCGTATTACTGCCTTTTCGTGCATTCAGCGCTGGGAACTCGTGCATCATAAATATACGATGGAAGATGAGACAGGCGCTTTTTCTGCCTCCCTCTGTCGCATCCCAACCCCACCCTTCTACCGCGTTGCCTTTCAAATTTAATCTGCAATCTATCAAACTCCCGATGAGGACGCGCTGTGCATGTCCTTGAGAACATTGCCTCTCTCTTGCTATATTTGCGTTTCCCATTCCCAGACGTGCCGTCGTCTCGCTGCTCTGAGTTTCCGTCTGAGCGCCACCAGTTGCCCGCAACCGCCAGCCGTTGTGAACGCGAGAATGGTAACAGAACAGCATCTCTCTGAGGTCGGACCTTCGTGCCGTCAGAATGAGACTTTATTAATAATTCTCTTTCAAGTCTGAGTGGCGTGTAGGATTCTGTTCTTTTAATTCACACCATTGGAGATGGAATGTTGTATTATGCACACCTTTGTTCTAAATCTTACAGTTGGGTGCTCTTGGATCCCACTGTGCTGCTCTCTGGAAGGCGGACATCCGGTGCTCATGCAGATCGAGAATTCAACTGGGGGAGCAAAGAACCTGCTCCCCCAGAATAACACTGTCTTTCTGAACCAGTCCAGGGGCGTGGACTCAGTGGACCGTTATGAGTTCAGGATTTCAATTATTCGCAACGTGATCAACGTGATCACGCGTCGACATGGCGCAGATCACCGATGCTGCGAAGTTGCGTGATCGCGATGGGTACTGCCATTGAATTTGGCCGTGCGCCACACACACGTCCAAAACAGATAGTAATACCAAATGGTGCTGTCCTCACGTGAGCATGAGGTGTCTAGGCCCTTCGACACTACGCACGCCAAGGCCCTCTCTGTGCTTCCCCTCCTGCCTTTTCCATCGTGGCATCGACATCGACATCGCCATCGGACGTGATGCATCTCACCTCGCCTAGCACCTTCGAAGGTCGATGACGGCTATATCTGCGTGGGTGTAGGCTTCATCGGGCACTAGCCGAGAACATAACAGCTTGTCATCGTGTTGAAGAAGCGAAGAAAGACGTTTAATTGGACGGAAGGATCACCGGGCTCATACTCCCGATATAATCGATGCCCACGCAGGACGCACGGCCGAAGTCGAGAACCGGGGACGAGCGCGAGGACCATACGCCATCCCATCGCCATGATGAGGAAGGAGAGGAAGTCCGTTTAACTTCTAATTCTAATTGTATTCTATTCTATGCAATTGCCAGTAACACCGGCCGAGTGTTGGATGTTGAATGCATACACGCGTGCACACACTCTATCGATCGGTCTTTCTGTTCATCTGTCCGAGCCCGTCCAACCCTATGCCCCCTAGCCCTGCCCCAGTATTTCCCCGGCTGACCCACGTCGACCCACATCTGCCCGCGACGATCTCCCAAGAAGCAGAAGGCGAAGGGCGAAGCTGACGCCTGAGCCCTCCCTCTCGCCGCCCTGCGTCCGAATTACCTTGTATGAACTCGATCCCGTGCCAAAGCCTCAGTTCTCCTGCTTCCAGTCTCCTGCGCTCAACCCACCTTTCAAAATAGCCAAGTTCTCCCTTGACCGTTGACAGTCCGTTGATTAATACTTGTGACCTGGGTACGGGATATGTACAGGGCTACCTACACATAGCATTATAATCGCCCCGTATGACTAATATCCACTGGCCCGTTGCACCCACGCTCGCAGCCACATATCACCACGGGATGTGTTCGTGTCCATTTGAATGACCGTCTCCTTGTCCACCTTAGCAGCACATCCATGCACGGCGCCACCGGCTCTTGAGCTCGAGGGGGCGAGTACTGGCGTACACGGGGTTTCTCCTTGGTTTCGCCGCGCGTTCAGGAGGAAACGCCACGGTGGGAGACGGAACAAAGACAGGCCTGTCATATAAGTGCTCGCCTGTGTTTCGAGGGCTTCTCGTTCACGTTTTATATTTAGCCACATATCGATATCTGGCTTCTCGTGTCATGGACGGCTGGAACGGGTTACACGAGAGGCAGTGTCTCCCTCAGACTGCGCATCATGGACAGACAGACAGATTGAAAGACAAACATAAAATTCCTTGGCAAAGCGTGAAAGCCGAAAGGCGATTGCTTGAGGGATATAAATACCCGTAAAGGGATTGGGTAGGACTTCGAAATTGTGAACGGTTCATGGAGGTTATAGTAGTTGCAATGGAGTGATTAGTGGGAAGAAGGGGATGTATATTGCACTTGAATTATCTGAGCGAGTGCAAATGAGCGTTGGACGCTTCGTTTAGCATGTGCTTACCAGTGCTCTTTGTCCCAGCCCTAGCTTCGAAAGTCCAGCAGTGTCCTCACGTTCGAAGCTGGGACTCGTCGATTTTCCACTGAATCGATAGCGCAACAAACTAAAGCCTGCGCAACCCAGTCCGGACACACTGACAGCCACCCCGGAACCCTACTAAAGTTCCGATGCAATGCAAATGCAAATACTCTTACTTACTACGTACCGTGTACCTTGTACGGTCCCAGGTCCCTCTTCTTCCCCTTGGGCCTTAGGCCTCTCAGCCCGAAATCCGATGCCCGAGCCCAAATACCAATTAGCATCCCTTTCGGGGGAACTTCAATAATACACACAGCGGACGCCACAGGAGCGGCGCGCGGGCCGTTCGCACGCGCGTGGTCCACCTATGTAACTCTCATTACGATTAGCGTCCGGCGCTTCTCAAGACTCGAGCCGGACCTCCTTTCTCCACACGTGTGTAAGCACAGCGGTGGCATGCACAGGCGATTAATCCGACTTTCCCAGAGGCGCGGCCCTCGCGCGTACGCACGCAGCGCATCTGACCTGCGGACGGTTAAACTCGAATAAATGTCGTGGACTCGGATGCATGAGATTCGAGATAAGTACGAAGATAGATGTCGATATCTGATAGAGCAGATTGAGATCTCGCACTCCGCACCGCACCGCAGCGGTCGTGGTAATTTCGGAATCGCGTTAGTTTAGAGAGGACATTGGAGCTACTTACTACTGTCGGTGCATGTAAGTAGATTTATCATTCTAACGTGCTCAACGCTAATGAGCAGCTGACGCTCGACGCAACCTCTCTATCGCCTCACATTACATCTATTCGAGGATTCAGGCGAGTGGCGCCGGGCTTGTACACAGGAGGCACTTACTTTATCATTCGTGGACAAGGTAGGTGGCGTACGCTCTTAGGGTGACCTAAGTATATACGTAGATTAATTGACAAATGACGTCGCCGCTCTAGTACTCTAGTACGGGCCCGCGGGCCCGCTTCGAGACTCGAGAGCCCGTCCATCGAGACGTCTACCGAGAGAGATGATCAGTGCAAGCAAGCAATTATTACAGCAGTGAACGTGCCCAATTACGCTCCTCCATGGGTCTTCTCCTTTACTCGGGCATCGTCATCGCTATCGATAGCGATAGGACTGCCTTGTAGGCTGCCTATTAAGCGGCCTTGGTGAGAAAGGCTCCCACAGTAAGAGTCAAAAGCAGTCAAGCATCACCGCCTAGTATGCTCCCTTCAAGTTGGGCCCTTCACTGCGTGCGTTTAATTTTTACCTCAAAGACTCAACGAGTCCTGGGATACATGAAGGCGATAAACGCTAATAAACGAGTACGTGATAGGCTAGCAGAGGTGGTGCTGATGTATTTATAACTATCAAGTTTCCTCCGCGCATTTGCCCTGGACCCATTTTCGGAGGAAAGGGAAAGGAAAGGGAAAGGAAAAGGTTTGTAGGTCCCTTTCATCTCCATGGGCATACAGCATACTCTGAAAGATAAGCTAACGCACCTGGCTTATTACCCTTCATCCACATTTACCGAGCCGAAAACGTCTGTCGAATGAGAGCGCGTATGTCAACGCGCTTAGACTCGATCGACGCGTCAGTCGAGTTCGACAGCAGCTCATTTAATTACCGCCTACGTATACGGTATACGCCTCCTCTCCAATGCGTGTATTTTTACCTCAAAGGCTCAAGGGTGGTTTAGGTAGCCTTTCAAAGCTTTACTACTACTACTTGCTTTAGTGGTAGCTGATCAGCGAGCGGCCGGGGCGGCTTGTGGGGTCACCTCGAGCAACCTTTTAGTTCTAAAAAAAGCGTTTCGACGGCGTACACACAGTATCGAACTGCCGCCTGCGTGCGCCTCGAGAGTGGTTACCTCATTAAAAGGCCGAGCGTTCCCTTCATCTCCGCGAGAATAAGTAATCCTTTCTATCGCGAACTCGACCGTGACGCTAGAGCCTAGCGCTACATGATCGGCGAACTGAGGCGCTGATGACTCGATTCTCGAGCTCGTATCTAAATTCCCTTCTCTGCTCCCATGGAATACGCCACAAGATATCTGAACTTGAAGTAGAGCGCGTATTGCCCAACTTCTCCAAGTACGTGGACCGGTACCCTGGCCGACCCCAGAAAATGCGCCTCGAGGTGCCGCTAGGGCTAGGGAATTTCAAACCTGGAAACAGAGAAAGCTTTCCCAATGTTCATTGTTCCGACCCAGCGACGCGGCGCGCTCGAGGCATCGATGCCAGCTTCACCCTCAAGTTCGCTCTCCCAGTCCTTCAACTTACTCTCTTCGTCCCCCTCTCCCAACTTCCTCAGAGCCTCCATCCAAAGTCAACTATATATAGTCATAATTATGACATCAGACACTGTACTCAGCTGCTTCGACCTCGAGGATTCCTAGTACTTAACGCCTCAACGCCGCCTCGAGGCTGAGGCTAAGGTTGATCATGGAGATAGCGACAGGGGCTCCGTCTCTTCTATCGTCCTACATAACCTCTATCGTAGCCTACCGGTCTATCGTGGCGTCACCGATCACCGATTCCAGATAGATATAACCAGTTACTAGTTACTAGTTACCCATTGCCAATTCCTCTCTTCGTGGTGGTACGAGGGGCATATGACAGACTGTGATTTGGTAGAGCACCGCGAACGTTAACGTCGAGTGAACGTGAATACTGAACGGTTCCTTTCTCAGCCGCACCTCGCCCCACGGGAGAGAAGCCCGGATCGATGAACGAGGAGAGCCCGATATCGACTGAATGTTCCGTTCGATTACTTGGAAGACGAAGACGCGGTGGAAGTATACGAGAAGCAAGCACTCCAGTCAGCCCTTAGGGTACTTACCCGTGAATTCGAAGACAACAAACGAATGACGAATGAGTCCCTTCCCCTCATCCGATCCTCTCTTCACAGAAGTTCTTTTGCATTCCCCAATCACACAAAACCCTCCGAGAGACAAGACAAGAACATTATCCCATTCAAGCGTAAGTACACTACAATTTGTATGCTAATTCACGTTCACAGTCAACAAGCTAAAAATTACTCCGTCCTTCTCCACTCTCTGGTTCCGATGATGGAGGGGAGGGGGGAGAAGGAGGTGGGGTACACTAAGTAAGTAAACAAACAACCTAAGTAAGTAAACAAACAAGGTGTGCGGGGTGCGGGTTGTGGTACAGATGGATTGGGTCGAGCGAAATTGGGAGTCATCGTGAACGAATGCGTGTATGCAAGGCCAGGGGGCCAAGAGGCAAGAGGCAAGATGAAGAAGAAGAAGAAGATGGAGGTAAACGGAGGTAGGTAAGTAAACGGGAGGAAGAGGTAATGAAGTAAGGGGCAAGATAATGAAGAAGGAAGAGAACCCCGGGGAGGTCCAGGGGCTATTAAGCCGCACCACTCACGAATCACTCATTCACTCACGGACAGCGAACGAACGAACGAGCGATGTAAGAGGCGACTTGAGTATACCGAGTTGATTAGTCGACGATTGAGGAAGGTTTTATCGTACGCGGATGAGTTGATTTGGAATTTGTTGATTTGCTTTGGCGATGAGGCGGACGAAGAGGGTGGTGAAAGGGAAGGGAAGAGGCCAGAAGGGAGGTGGTGGTGGTGGTGGTGGGAAAGGGATGTGAAGAAAGGGAGATTACGAACGACCGTAGCGTAGATGAGGTCAAGGTCGAGGAAGATGATGATGGAGATGGAGATGGGGAATGAGAATAAGGAGATGTGTATGCGGTCGAATGATGATGAAAGGAAAGGAAAGGAAAGGAAATAAAGAAAATCGAAAATCGAAAAAAGGCAACACGAAAAGGAACCTCGTCTAACCCTGCGCCTCCGCCGCGCGAGCTGGGCTGAGTGTATGCAGTCATAGTGTATGCGCCAACAGCCAACCGCGCCACGACCGCGAAAGGCTAGAGTCCATTGCGCCACCTCCACTCAGCCTGAGCTAAGTAACCCGGGACCATTCCACCAGCCACCATGGCCAGCGGCGTATCTCACGCCCCAACGCCTCCAACGGCCCAACGCCCCCAACGCCCACGCCGCAAAACGCTTGTCCTGGTCTTCCCCCTTGCCTTTGTCTTCGTCTTGCCTGTGTTCTCGCTTGCATACACGCACGCACACACACACACTTGATTCGCGCGATACAACCGCCGACGAACGCGGCACCCCGAGTGAGCGACGAATGGAAGCGACTCCGCGGCCCGAGGGTGTGAGAACGCACACCCACGCGCACAAGCGTCAAGCGCTGAGCGAGCCGAAGAACAAAGAACAAAAACAAAGGAAAATCTCGGAGGCTGCACAGCGCCGCACCACCGCGCCTTAGCGGTACCCTTTGTCCAAGTATGCGTGTGCGTGTGCGTGTGCGTATGCGTGGGCGTGGGCGTGGGCGAGAGTGTATGCGGTTCGCCCGTAGCCTGTGCCGATATTGTCCTTTTGTCGTTTGGTGGGAACGCACACACGAATATGCGCACACGGCGGCACACACGGAGGCGGTGGTCTTGCTCTTGCACGCACACGCACGAGACGCCGATGGGAAGACCGGATTCCGGATTACGTACGCACCCGAGTCGACCGTCTGCGAAAGACAAAAGAGGACTCGGCTGGCTTGCAGACTTGTTGACAAGCGCGGGGAAGTGGACGGACAAGCACCGACTTGTAGGCTCGTGGACGGATGGGACAGAAGAAGACAGGTTGGCAGCGCGGGCGGGAGTGGGGGACGGGGAAAGCGCCGAGTTGGGGACGTGGGATGGGTGGATGCGGGGTGAGGTTGGCGTTGGCGTGGAGGTTGGGTTGGCGTGTGTGGGAAGGGAGAAGGTATTAGATGGGGCGGATGGGTGGACGGATTGGGCAGTAGGATGGGATGGTGGGCCGGAATGGGAAGGGGCTTGAGGGTGGTGCGAGAAGAGGAGAGGCGACGCCAGAGCCAGAGACAGAGCAAACTTGGCTGGGAGCGAGGCGTTGGACGAGGGAAGTGTGATGCAACACGATGGAGAAGGAACCAACCACAGATGGGATGGGAACCTGGTCATCTCGTCTCGTCTTGCTAGCGTGAACTCTGAGAGAGCTGACGGCCCCCAGCCAAAAATAACCACCACCACCAGTGCATCGCTGGAGCCTACTGCCGATGGTCGTCCGTCTTGCTGTAAGCAGGGGTCGAGGGTTGTCGCTGGAAGTGTAACTGGAAGAGGAAGAGGAACCACCGACACCGAGACTGAGGATGAGAATGAGGACGAGAATGAGGCTGAGAATGAGGTAGAGGAAGGGAAGGGGAAGGGGAAGGGAAAGAGAGCAATGCAATGCAATAAAGATAATTATGCGCCAGGCGCGATGGTTCGCTGCGGTGTTCCGTGGTTGTCGAGATGCTGGATGCTGGATGTTCGAGTCTTCAATCACTTCTTCCTCCTCTCCCCTCCTCCCCTCTCCTCCTCCAAAACCAACCCCACCTCCCTTCACTCAAAAGCATACTCAACAGCCCCCCAACACGCCTCGCTCCCCACCGCCTTCCCATGCGCGCCGTGCGCCCTCAAACTCTGCAGCGTGGGGAAGAACGCGTCGCACGCGGGGCACGGGTGCATCTCGAGCTCGGCGGAGGTGATGCTCGAGGTGTTGCTGTACCGTCTGTATGCTAGTGAGGAGGGGTCGCGGTGGGAGTGGGAGTGGGGGTGCGGACGGCGCGAGGGGGAGGTAGGGTTGGAGGGGCGGGACCAGGGGTTTAATGGGGCGGATGACGTAGAGGTGTGAGAGGAGGAGTGGGAGCGGGAGTGGGACGAGTGGGATGAGGACGACCGCGAGCGTTTGGACGAGGGCGGGTGTGGCGCCCCTGTGTCGTCGGCGTCGGCGTCGGCGTCGGCATCGGACGCTGGGGAGAGGGAAGCGAAGGGGAGTTTACGTTTCAGCGATAGCGACGATGGTTCTTTGTTGTAACACCACACACTATCAGCCTTCATATCCGCGCGCGATGCAATACGAGTAGCAACTCACCCGAGTGGGACTGAGACTGAGACTGAGAAAGCGCACCATCGCGCCACACCAAGATACGCCTCCAGCGGCTCTTCCACGAGTCACTGGGCGAGCGCGCCGCTGCAGTGGTGGGGGTGGGGGCCGTTGCGCGCCGGGGCGTCGTCTGCGTCTCGTCTCCTTCCACCTCCTGCTCCACCTCCTCCTCTGACGAACAATACGAGCTGCCTCCTTCCTCTTCCCCATCTCCCTCTACATCCCTATCCTGTGCGTCCCATCCCTCCTCTCCTTCCCTTCCCCCCATCCCCTCCTCCTCCTCTCTTTCTCCTTCCTCCTCTCCTCCTTCCGAGTCCTCTCCCTCTCCTTCCTTACCCTCTTCCTCACCCTCCTCGCCCCCCGATGAGGACTCATA